>CABFWB010003037.1:22970-70643 GCA_902151455.1 Timema bartmani
AAAAAAAAAAAAAAAACAGGCAACCATTACCTCTTTGTCCAATGGCAGCAATGTAAAGTGTGAACTGTGTTCTTCTTTTCACTGTAAAAGCCATATTGTTTTCGTCCCTTTTATATTGATGGATCATAATCAACAATCGTGTGTCTAGCCTAGATTAAAACATGAGTTGATGGATCAGAATCAACAGTCATGTGTCTAGCCTAGATTAAAACATGAGTTGATGGATCAGAATCAACAGTCGTGTGTCTAGTCTAAATTAAAGCATGTGTTGATAGATCAGCATCTGGCACACCAATTGTGCATCGAGCCTAACTCCTCACCCCATTTTGAAAAGGTAACGCTATGGCATACAAAAATAGAGTATCAACCAAACTAGCTAAATATTTTATACAATAGATTTGTGACAAGAACTGTTCTTTAGACAATCAGGTGAACAATTATATTAAAATGGTTAACATGTATTCTCAGTATTAATTCTCTCATTCATTATATCTTAATATTCCTCAGAAGTTAATCCACTATATCATGATTTTGGTTGGAAGAACACTTTAGGAAATTCAAACATATTTATTTGCATCTAACTTTGATAACATTTTAGTATATTATTAGTGTTATTTTATAAGTATTTTATAAGTATTGACAATATCTAAATAAGTGACAGCTTCAGATCACATGACTTTATGTATGACTATATTAAAATGGTTTTAGTAACTTTAGTAATCCATCAGATACTGTTCCTCCTACCAAAATCAGCCTATACTAACAAACTGCTGCTACGGTAGCTTCAATAACAATAGCATTTAAGGATTACATTAGTCTAGGTTTTTCTATTAAATCATTTCACTGTCCCGAAAAAGTTCAATTTTAACGTTAAACACCCCAGATGTTTATATTTTACATATTTTTCTTGGTAGAAGTCCATATTAGTTGTTTAATTGTGCCCAGAACATCAGTTGCTAAGGTGTAAAGAGTGTGCAAGAGTTAAATAATATAAGTTATTTCTCATTTTTAAAATCTACTATAGAGGACTCCTCCCATGTCGCGAAAAGCAGCGAATGTTTCAATTGTTGCTCATCTTCTTCTTGAGTATTGCGAGTTTAGTGAGACACAAGTCCCTCCAAGCCCGGCGTTCTGGTAATTTTTCCACAGGCACCTTTGCCAACAGCTGCCGGGTCATATCCTCTGCCACGGGGCCCTCGTACTTAGGTGTTGGCTTGAACGTCTTGCTCACGTCATATATGGTTTTGGAGTAACGGTCGCAATAGCTCTTCATACCTGAGTGATCAATAATATTTTTCAACTTGAGGTTTCATGGGAACTAAAAAGTGTGTACTACATAGATTTTTGCAATAGTATGGAGACTAAAAAGTTTGTAATACATAGATTTAAAGCAATACTTAGAGAGTGTCAACAAGTCAACTAAAAATAATTTAGATCAGAAAAATCTTAAATGAAGGCAAGACTTTGGATTAAAAAATATTATCTTTGTAAAGGAATTAATAGTGAAAATCTATACTTCATATTATAAAATATTAGCTTCATGAACTCAAAAGAGTACATTTAATTTTAGATAAAATAGCTAAAGCATCTTTCTTTGCAGTAACTTTAAGACATTTTCAGCGAAGATTCAAACACAAATATTTTGAGCCTGTAAATAATCTAATAGGTTTATATTTAATACCACTTATAGCAATGATCTAGTCATAAAATAGTAGGTGAAAGCATGAAGAGAATCAGTCCAATTGCCTTCAAAACATACAAGACAAGTTCCCCCTCAAACTGTATACACAATGAGAAAGTGGAGTGTTACCCTCAGCGTTAAGGTGTGCAGTCTCCAGGGGGCCAAGGAAAGCGTAACGCATGCCCAGACCTTCCGACATGACATTATCAACATCCTCGACATTCAAGATGTTGTCTGCTACTAGATGGTACACCTCATTCAGGATCACATACCTGTACAGTGCAACAGTCCACAAAAAAAAAAAAANACACACATATATATAGTAATTACTCTAATGAGGTCAGGATGAGGAAGGTAGAATTTTAGAGGTAATCGACCTGTGATTCATTTTGTTATTTTATGATATGGAAGATTGATTATGTGTATAATGTACATTTAGTTTATACTAACACAGTGATTTCCAAACTTGGGTTGTAACCGCATTTGGGGTTGCAGCGTGTTTCTGGTGGGGTAAAAATTCTTGTTGAGATAATTTTAACAATATTCACTTTTTAAAGTGATTATAATAATTGGAAGGTTCAAATTTTTTTTATTACCATAATTTACTACCTGCTCACGTTATACACATATGTACTAATTATGCTAATGTGTCAGGGATTAGGAAGGTTGAATTTAGAGGAAATGTACCCGCAGTTGTGTGGAGGGAAAGTTGAAAACCACCTTCAGTACACCCGGCCGGGATTCGAACCTCGAGCTCCCTGTCATTGGCAGCCTAGTAAAACACGAGAGTGATACCTTAGACCATGCAGCCACTGAAGTAGGTGGCTCAAAATTCAAACAGGAATTTAAGGGGTTAAAAAATGCTGGAAAAAAATTTTTATTTCTAAGATTTTTTTTTGTTATCCAATACTGACAGTTGCATGCCTTCTTAGTTTACTGAAGCACTCTCATATTTGGGTGAGTGGTTTTGCTAGCATAACATTAAAAATACTCGCCGGGCCCATTAAATGCATTTGGCAAAAACTTAGTCACAATGTTACAACCAATTTATAGTAATTAAAACAAGCATTGTGGGCATGTGGGCTTAATGTTGCGCAATGTTGATGGGGAGGTCAGGATTCAAATCCCGGCCGGTTAGACCAAAGGTTTTTTTCCCTCCGTTCATGCAAATATGCAGTGCTTTGAAGACAGTAGGCCAAGTCTTCAACTCTGACTCTGACTTGTTCAGAAATGGCTAATGTATCTTAATTAGTGATAGTAAATTTACTGCAGTAAAATGTTTCAATACAGATTACTTCATAGGCAGTTTCTTTGACAGTGTGAATCTATATTTTAATAAATTGATCAATCCAAATTACAAATATTGGTCCTAAAGAATAAAAAAAAGGCATAAAATTAAAGTGAGATAGCTACCATATATGGTTATAAAATTGTAAGTTTTAACTTTCGAGGCCTGACTGAGTCGGTATATTTTTACAAACTTGAATTTTGACTCCATCCAAAATATCTTCTGACTCCACAGCCCTGCAAATAAGGTTACATTTCCTCTCAATTCTATCTATCCCATTAGTGTAATTAAATTTGGATAGTAAGGCAGTGAAAAAAATTCATTACGTAGTCAATTAGGACTTGATTGCTTGTAGGTTATCAAGAGGTTGTGATGGTCACAAAGACAAAAATTGGGGTCAAAACCCTGACAAAGTTTGGAAACCACTGTTCTAATAAATATCAGTCTTACCTTAACTGACTGTACTATGACCCTGTCTTATAAGCTATACCATAGTGGAACCCAAGCAAGGTATGAAGTGGCATCATTAGGGGGTTGCAGACCGCGCCGGGTGACACCAAAATGACTACAAATTTTGTGTAGTGTATCGGCAGAAATTTTACTATCAAAAAAATATTCCTGTAGTTATCTATTGCTAATAAAACATTTTTCTTAAGGCACTTGGTTCTGTCGAGTGCAAGTCTAAAACCTATTTTGTGGGATGGTGGGTGAAAGGAGTGGCGTGGCTTCACAACTGACCAAAGTATCATCCCGCGCCAACAAAAACAGATGAATAACGAAAAACGTAGATGGCACTAGCTATTGGACAGGTCTTGCGGAAAAATCATACATTTGAAAATATTAGTTTTCTCGAGAACAGGTGAAATTTTTATAGTAATATTTTAAACACCTCTTCTAAGATAATGTATTAATGATTATCAGGTGTTACATTTTATTATTTTTGGTTATGCAACCGGCAGTTTTCTATTAAAAAATGTCAAAATTATTGATATTTTATCACTGTTAATATTATAGAGGAGGTGTGTATATAAAAAGTATATATTAATCAACATGCTTTTATTCTTGAACAGGCCGTTTCTGAAAAGAAAATTGCAAAACAATCAAAATTCTTGAAAATAACTGTTTGTTCCCATGGATCTGCATTTCCACGTCAAATGAAAGGGACCAATCGCCTTAAGGACAGCTTATAAGTACTGTACCAATATACCTACAAAGACAACTCTACGCTAATTTACTTTTTGAACTTTCTAATGCTCCAATAGGAGTCATCTTGATTACCTAATTACAGTGACGCTTCAAATTTTCTCTGCATGCACTACAAACATGTGCTGTTGTTTTTGTCACTGCTGGTGTTTTTATAGTTTAAGATTTTGTCAAATTTTCTGATATTTTAGTTACAATATTTTGAGTATATTACAATAAATGCATTTATCTACAACTTCTACATAATTTGGGTTGTTATTGATTATGTAAACCTAATCAATTAACATAACTCATGTAATGGTAAAGTTTAAGATGCTAAAATGAACATAATTTTGATGTAGTTTTTAAATGTTTTTACTTCAAATTCTATTGTTTTCCTACCGAGTTTTCCCTTTAACCACATGGAACTATGTAAATGTAAATATTTTTCAGTTATGTGTATGATATTGTGATTTTAATTTTGCGATTTGTTCATGTCACTACTATTACCATTACTTTCAGTGATTTGTGAGAATGATTTATGAGTAACATTAATACAAAAAACATTTCTAAGAAAGGTCTGGTACAAGAAAGGGTCTATGAGGGCAACACCATGAGTTACCGCACTGGCTGATACTAACCCTAGTTATGCTATTAAAGATATGCTTATTATCTTTCAGAGTAAACAGAGTGCATATATGTAAACGTGAATCAAATCCCATGCCTAATTTTATTTTAAATCCAAATATACACTCTAGTAAACTAGATATTGTTGACTCACTGAATCCTGTTGAGAGCGAACCCCTCTATCTGCCTGTTGAGACAGACTGGCACTTGCCCTATCTCCTTCATGATGTCCCTAGTTCGAGGGACAATGCTGGGGTCTGTCCAGGGGGCAGGGACCACCTCCACCAGTGGCACGTAGTAAGGGGGATTCACCTGAACAAAATGTCAAATGTGATCATCTAGTGAAGTGTTTTTTCAAACTGCATAAAATACATAAATAAACTTAATGGGTTGTGACAAGCAAAGAAGATAGTACAGATATTTTCAGTATACATCATCCCAAAGTGAACTGTATACCATACTTGAACACATGCGGTTATGCTCAATTAACTCTAAAAACGGCAAGAGATAGTAAAATGGAGATAAGGTTGACTCTTCTCATGTCAAATACATTACTTCAAAATATTCGTCCTGCCACACACATATGTGTATTTGCCAGTTATGTCTATCATTATCGTGTATCAAAGATGAAATGTTGAAATGTTTTTAGAACTAGTAGTAGCCAGCTCACATTTCTCTGCACAGTTGGTTAGGCAAGGAAAATCTGGTCAGCAATTTACTATTGCATTTCAACTGTCTTGACCTGACTGACATAAACATAAGTGTGGGTGTTCCAGTATTATATATAATTCAAATCATTTGACATAATACAGGAGAGCTGTATTCACTTTTAAACTGGAAGCCACAAAACTAAAAGGCTCAAAGTCTACTTAAACTGACAAATTAGTAGTATTTAGTTCCTTGATGAACTTTCAAAAGAAATTGTCAGTTAATGACAAATGTAACATTTTGCTTGAACAAACACTTAAGTGAAATCATCCTTAAAATGAATCATTTTATTAATTTTTTTTGGCATTGCATCTTACTAGGCTGTTCAGCGGATATGCATATGTATTAATTACACTGATGAGTTAGGCATGAGGAAGGCTTAATTCAGAGGCAGTGTACCTGAATTTGCGTGGAGGGAGAGTGGAGAACAATTTTGGGGAAAAAAATCTTAGTACACCTAGCGGAGATTTAAACACCAATATCCCTGTCATCAGCAGTCTAGTTTAACATGAGAGTGATGCCTTACTTAATATCACTAGCTCAAGCTTGGGCAGTAACAGTAACTAATTTAGATACACCGCAATGATATATCAGGCTCTACTTTGACCAAAAGTATGTATTATTTTATAAACTGCCTCCATAGTGTACCACATCTAAATATCTACCTGGATTATTAGCATATTTACGTTAGAATATTAGAGATGAGGAAAATAGAATATGTGACGAGAGAGTGGGAATCCATTTAGGAAAAACCACCTCAGTACACCCGGCTGGGATTCAAGCCCTGACCTTCCTGTCATCAGTAAACCAGACTAGATCAAAGTGATGAATTGCCTGCAAACTCCACAAAGCACTTGCTTCTAAGGAGCGTGAGTGTGTGTTTTCTTGTTTCTTTCATCGTGGAATTTTCACTGTAGGATTTTTTGAGTTGATATTGAATTTTGTTCTAAGCGATTTTTTTAAAATTTCAATCCACAGTTTTTTTTAGCACTTCGTCTTACTACCTGTTCATGTTATATGCTTATGTACTAATTACACTAATGGTTTTGGGGATGTGGAAGGTTATATTAATAGGAAGTGCACCTGCATTTGCATGGAGGGAGAGTGGAAAACTATTTTGGGAAAACCACCCTCAGTACACCCGACCAAGATTCAAGCCTCCATATCCCTGTCATCGGCAGTCTAGTCTACTGTGAGGTTAACGCCTTAGACCATGCAGCCATCAAAGTGGGTCACAATTAATTATTTATCAAAGTGGCATTTTTTAGTGTCGCGTCCTACTACCCATGGGGATTATACACGTATGTACTAATTACTCTAATGTGGTAGAGATGAGAAAGGTTGAATTTAGAGGAAGTGTACCCACATTTTCATGGAGGTCGAGTGTAAAACGATTTGGGTAAAATCACCCTTAATACAGCTGACTAAGATTTGAACTACAATCTCATCATTGTCAGTGCAGTCTATTGCAAGAATAACGCCTTAGACCATTTGACCACAGAAGCATATTAAAGTGACCAGTGCAGCGTGATATGACTCACAGGGTGCGAGACCACTATCTGTTTGCGGTGTTTGAGGTTCTCGGAGAAGAGTGATGGCATGAAGGTACTCGTGGAACTCGACAGGATTGTGTTTCCATCCACAACTTTGTCCAGGTCATCAAACACCTTACGCTTTAGCTCAAGAATTTCTGGGACACACTCTTGCACCAGCTTGGCTCCCTTGGTGCACTCTGCCAAACTGGTGGAACCTATAAAGTGCCATAAATACTTCATTACTCACTCCTGCACCAGTACGGACCTACAAACAATGTTAGTCAATCCTTGCAATCCCGACTTATGTACAGGACTATTCAAGTTGCTATTTCTACCAACTACACTTTTGAGGTATTTATGTACATAATTCTGCATGTGAAACAAGTCAGAGAAAATATATTTTATATAGTAAGTAAAATGCTTACAAAAATAAAAATGGTGTTTATGTATTAAAAAGGGTAAAAAGCATTAAAACAGTTATAACAAGGTATGATCGAAGAATGTCCCAAGAATCTATAGGTATAAATAATAAATTATGGGAAAATAGTTCAATAAGTAAGTTTAGAATATTGTATAGGTCACCGGTTCCCAAACTGTGGTTTGTGAACCCCCTGGGAGTTCGCAAAATCTTAAGAGGTTCACCAAAATATTTCTGTAATGGTGGTCTTCTGCAGCACTTTGTGAGGAAAGGGGAATTACAACTGTTTATCGTCTCACACTGAAGTCAGGTGGTTATTTCAAGATTGTCTGAACTTAAACACCAAGTTTTTGTTTTTCTTAACAACCATCCCTTTCACAAAGCAAAGTGCATGCAAGATCAAATGTGGCTCAAAACTTTGACCTATTTGTCAGACATTTTCTAAAAAATGAATAGTTAAAAACCTCTCTCTTCAGGGGTCAAATATTAACATTTTTATTATGCAAGACTGTATTGAGTCGTTCATAAAAAAAAACTTTTGGGAAACATGTTTAATTAGTAATCAAATGGAGTGTTTTGATACCCTTCATGACTTTATGGTAGAAAATCAGCTTTCTTTGGACGAAAATGTAAAGAACGTGGTTATAGAACAATTGAAGGGTCTTGGAAAAACCTTCAGACAATATTTCCCAGCCATGTCCAATAATAACAATTGGATTCGCAATCCCCTGGAAGAGACAGTAGTTTTGAAATCCTCCATATTAAGCGTGAGTGAAAAAGAACCGCTCCTTGAAATTTCCACTGATTTTAAATTAAAGAAAAGCTATACATCTTTATCATTAATTGATTTCTGGTTAAGTTTAAAGGAGAAGTTATCATTATTAGAGAATAAAGCTTTTACACCCTTGTTACCATTTTCTTTTACGTATTTGAGTGAGAAATGTTTTCTTCATAAGCCTATTTATAAAATAAATACAGTGGCTCAATGCTGAAAGTGACTTTAGACTTTATTTATTGTCTGTGGTTCCTGACTTTAAAGATCTGTGACATCCAAAGCAAACGCATCCTTCTCAGTTCTCACTAAGTCTCTTGAAGAGGTGAGTAGCTTTTAAAATTTGTTAACAATTTAGAAACTTAAATCAACATGAAATTTTGTGATTAAAGGAGGGTATTTCTGTTATGTCAAAGCAGCAATTTCCAGTATCACTTTTAAAAAAACATGTGAAATGTGATAATATTGTGACAGTAAAGATAACAAAATGTTACAACAGTACTTTGCTTATTTAATTTCAGTTTTAATTTTTAAAACAAAATGTATAATTATTTGAACTTTTGTTCAAGTAGTTTCAATATTATTCCATTATATTTGGTTGGGTATCCCAAAGTACCTACCGACCTATAGTGCCATGGTAATTAGTGCCTAATTTAAAGTTATTAAACATTTTGATTACAATTAATAATAAAATTTCATAAAAATTAAGTATAAAATTAAGTGAGTGGCTATGGATGTTTACCAGGGGGTTCGTGCAACTCAGATGTTTGTGAAAGGGGTTCAAGAGTTGAGAAATTTTGGGAACCGCTGGTATAGGTACACAAATATGTATCACAATGGTCTATAATAATATAAGTGTAGCTACCTAAAAATTTGAAAATTAAGGATTTTTGCATCTTTAACTTCCTTGTCTGGGCACAGCAACATACTCTTAAGGGACAATCCCGCAAAATACAGGGCGAGTGCCAACCCTAACTATCGCTGGCTGGTGCATCCTGGGCGGCAAAATAAAAATAGGTTGATTATATTAGATCAAATTATATAAAGATATTTGTACTAGTCTTGATCAAAAATTGTTAAAATTGATTTTTATATTTTGCAAAATTTGGAAACCTCTTATATATTTAAAAATATCTGTTCAAATTTGATAAGCCCGAGTAAAGAATGTGAAAATTGTAATCAATTAGTGTAGCTACTCTTTGTGTTACTTTTGTAGGCATCAAATATAATCAAAATTGTAACTATACAAAAAATTTAACCTTTTTGGTGCTTGAATGACGAGAATAGGAAAGGTTAATTTTATAAACACGTGTCTCAATGTGGATGCCTGCATATATTTTTGGGCTGGTCATCCCATCTTTATTTTTAGCACCGTGTCTTACTACCCATTCAGGTTATACACTTATATACTAATTATGCTAATGGGGTCGGGATGAAGAAGCTTTAATTTAGAGGAAGTGTACACACATTTACATGGGGAGAGAATGGGAAACCATTTAGGAAAAACCACGCTCAGTACACTCGACTGGGATCAAACCACAATCTCCCTGTCATCGTCAGTCTAGTCCATTGTGAGAGTGATGCCTTAGACCATGCACCCACCGAAGAAACCCCATCTTACTACCCATCCAAGTGATCGGCAAATTTACACTAATATTACAAGGCTCCCTAATTTAGAAATGAGAGTAAATGTACCCACAGTTGCATGAAGAGATAATGTAAAATCGTTTTGTAAAAAACACATATGTGCATATGCCCAGCATTCAAACCATGAACTTCCTGACACCATCAAGCCACATCGAAGCCTTTGTCAGCATGCTCCCTACTGCGGATTTTTAAACCAGTCAACTGGTGAAGAAATTGGGCTTAGCATTTAAATGGTATTTGCTAATATATGACACAATATTATCACCATACTTAGCATTGTTTATGAGATACATGTTCACAAATATGTGATAATGTCAACAAGTCAAAGTACCCACTTAAAATAGCCCATTGTTAAAAAATGTGTTTATGAATAGAGCTCAGTAAAAAGCTGATAAGGAAAGTGCTTTTGCATAACATGCCACTCAAAGTACTAATTATCTTGAACTTAAGAAAAAAATATTAAATCATATTTTTGTTTTTTTAATTAAATGCTCATTAAAATTTAGTGCTCAGTTAGTATGTAGTTAGAAAGGATTAAAGGTTGCATAGATTGTTTCAACCATATTGTTTTGAAAGAGTGTTGGTGTAATACCAAACCTCACACTTTATAATCAGATTAATAAATGTTATAATATACAATATGTCTAAGCATAGCAAGAAATGCAGAACTTTTATTAAAGGCTAGTGAGGAAATAGGTTTGGAAGTGAATGCTGAAAAGACTTAGTATATGATCACACAGAAAGCACAGATTGGGAACAATAATTTAGATATTACAGCAAACAACCTATCATTTGACAGGGTTAATGAGCTTAAATATAATATAGTGACAATTAAAACTATCAATAACAATATTAAATTGGAAATTAGGGAAAGAATACAGTTGGGAAATGCATGCTATTACTCTGTCAGTAAGTTGTTGTCATTTCGCCTGCTGTCAAGGAATGTAAAACTCAGAATACACAAAACAATAATTTTTCGGTTGTTCTTTTGGTTATGAAATGTGGTTTCTTACCTTACATGACAAAAACATGTTTAGGGTGTTCGAAAACCAGGTGCTTGGAAAGATATTGGTTCCAAACAGAGATGAGGCTACTGGGGAGTGGAGTAAGTTACTTAATGATGAGTTACATACCCTGTACTCATAACAAGACATTATTAGGATAATCAAGTCCTGTAGATTACAGTGGGCAGGACATGCAGCGCGAATGGGAAATTCTAGAACCAAGTTTAGGGTATCGACAGACTAACCCAATGGGAAGAGACAATTGGGAAGACCAAGACGCAGATGGGAGGATGACATTTGAATTGGGTTGAAAGGGATAGGATGTAATGAGGTGAACTGTATAGAACTAGCTCAAGATAGAAATAGGGTGTTATGAGGTGGACTGTACAGAACTATCTCAAGATAGCGATAGAGTTTAATGACATGGACTAGATAGAACTAGCTCAAAATAGGGATAGGTGGCATACTTTTGTAAATGTGGCAATTCACTTTCTAATTCCTAATGCCATAAATAGGTAGGCTAAGTAAGTAAACAAGCATAGAACACATATATGGAGTTATGGAGTCTAATCTTATTTGAGACTAAAAAAAAGTCACCACTATCCCCTCCTTTGTGTTACAAGTGTACATTAATTATGACAATGGAATAGGGATGAGGAAGGTATAATTTTAGAGGAAATGTACAGAATTTGTATGGTGAGAGAAAGAGAAACTGTTTAGGTAAAACCAAAAATAGTATGCGAGAGCAAGATTCAAACACTGATCTCCCTGTCAGCAGAAATGTAACCTAACATGAGAGTGATGCGTTATACCAGGGGTCCCCAATTTTTTTGATGGAGGTCCGTTTTAAAAACTCGACATACTTCCGCGCTCCAGCAAAACTTTAACAGTGACTCAAGTTCAAGCCTTATAGAACTATACTAATTCAAAAATGTGATTTTCTTTCTTTTTAATTATTTTACTTATTTGTTATATCTGGCCTTTAATGTCTACTACCCGCCCACCACCGAAATAGCATAATTTCTTCTGTTTATCGCTATCTCGTCAAGGTCTTTAAAAATATCTCTACGGTTCGGATGCGGGTCGCAGTCCGCCATTTGGTGACCACTGCATTAGACCATGTTAACACCGACGTAGCTGTTTTCATTAACCTATAATAAATTATCCCAATAGTCCCAATAATAACATTTCACATAGCTTTTTTAGCACCTCATCTTACTACCCTGTTGGGTTGTACACTTATTTATTAATTATGCTAATAGTTTAACAGGGATAAGGAAGAATATATTTAGAGGAAGAGTACCCACATTTGCCTGGAGGGATGAGGGGAAAACCATGACAAATAAAACACAACGTTTAAAATGCCAATGAGCCCTGGTTGGCTCTTACTCATGAAGTCAAACGAGGTCAATTTGCTGAAAACTTCAAGTAGGATTCAACCAGCTGCCAAGAGAGGTAGATAGTCTTTCCCCCATTTTGTTTTGTTTACAATGAGTTTAAGATAAAATGGGATATTATTATGCAGGCGTATGTGATACATTGGCAAACAAATGAGTATAATAACTAGCCCTATATACACTTTAAATCACAACAATTTAATTTTTTATTTCTTAAATTTTATCATATTATACACCAGATATGTTATAGGACTAACTGGCCACTAGTTAAACAATCGCTTTTAAGCTCATTGTAAAAAAAGTTATTGCTGTGAAAAACATTCTAAAATATTACATTTATGTATAATATACTTTGTTTACCCTGAAGGTAGCAATCTTACCTTGCTTTGCTCCACTATGGTACAGTTTATAAGATAGGTACAGCCTTTCAGGACGAATGAAATAAACATGTGTCAACGCCATTTAGGACAAGCCTACTACTAATATATATTTTTTAAGTTGATCTAGAAAGTTTTAATTTGAACATCGATTAATAGGCTAATGATTTCCTATATTTATTTATTTTAGGTATTTAAAGTGCACTTTCTGAACTTTCTCAGCAAATGAGAGTTTCTATGAATGAGAGTGAAAGGGCCTACCAATTTTTATGGGAAAGGTATTGTCACATAGAGTGGAACCTGGATAATTCAAACTTGAAGGGACCAGGAAAAGATTTGAACTATACAAAAATTTGAATTAAATAAGTTTCTTAAAAGGAATTCCCTTGCCACTTCCTTTATCACCACTACTTTTTCGGCCAAAGCTAATGATTTATAGGATTGTGGCTTGGACAGTGAAATCATGATACATACACACACAAACACTACTGTACAGTATGTAATTAACAAAACAAAAACCAAACAAAAACTAAAAAACAAAACAAAATAAGCTTGCACGTCACAAGACTATCGGTATGACCAAATGACTAAGAACAGCGCATGTAACTGCTCGAGAGGTTCGACTTTGACTAAAGGAGTACAGAACTGTATGTGTAAACAAAGACGTATTGGTGAGCAGGGGAGGGGCGTGAAGAAAGGTAGGGCCTACTGAGCGCATTCCGACGTCGCCTCCCCTGTTTCCAAAATTAGAACAACATGGCGCCGCTACTAGAAGTAGGAAAACATTACTGAACAGTATATTACAACTTACGAAAAGTTTGAACAAACCAAAATAAAATTCTAACTATCCACGATTTTTAACAGTTTTAATACAAAATTCACGAGACCGGGCGAAAAATTTGAATTAAAGAAGATTTCAAATTAGGGAAGTTCGAACTAGTCATGTTCTACTGTACCTTCCAACGTTATTTGACATGCCACTATCGACATGGGACCGACAGCTTTACTTCCCTGCCATAGGAAGTTGTGGTAGGCTACTGTACACATTTTTATCACTCAAGAAAAACACAATAACCCAGGCTTTGTTTGAACCCACAAACATCAGGTCCTGATGCAAGCACTTTACCCTAAGACCATCGCGGTCGACAATTTCCAATATGCTCCTTGTTTGGTTAGCATTGGGAACACAAGAAAATAGGCTATATGCTTCAAAATTATTTTACACAAAATAGATACCATAAGCCTATGGTACCTAAATATTGGAGAGGATGTGACCATTTCAGCCTAGAATCTGAAACCCCCCAAATACCATAATAGTACAATGATTATTTTCAAGCCCTGAATATAGTTCCTTATTCCACCAATTTTGCAAGTCTTTTATAGTGGATATTTTTCACAGACTTGTAGTCTCTCCTTAAAATTATCGGGTAGGACTACTATATACAGGAAAATGTTCTCCGTTAAAGGAGTTTATTGAAACATATTAAAATCATGAGCTTATCTTTTTACTAACTTGTTGTAAAAAACATATTGGTATGGTAAGCAAGTGGGTTAATTGTTTAGGTCAACCAACACCGGCCAATCTTACCTTTAATGAGTGCAATCTGTTGTGAAGCAGGTAGAGTTCCTCGTAGTAAGCTATTTTTCTCCAGTGTCTTGAGTTGTTTATCAACATCCTGAAGAGCTGCAGTAATCTGTGTCTCCTCAATATCATATATGTAGACCTGGTAGCCTACACTGGCAAACAACATGGCCCAACTACGACCAATCAGACCACTGGAACAAAGAAACATATGGCAATGATGTGTGTATGTTCAACATCATAGATATGGACCTGGTAGCCTACACTGGCAAACAACATGGCCCAACTACGACCAATCAGACCACTGGAACAAAGAAACATACGGCAATGATGTGTGTCTGTTCAACATCATAGATATGGACCTGGTAGCCTACAGTGGCAAACTACATGGCCCAACTACGACCAATCAGACCACTGGAACAAAGAAACATCTGGCAGTGATGTAGGCTATGTCGGTTCAATACCATGGACCTGGCGGCATACACTGGCAAAAAACAAGCTTCAACTATTTATGTCTAAGAATGTAGATGGTTAAGTGTGATAGTAAACATATATTTGACTTAATTAAAAATAAAATATTTTTTCGCTGAGATTTGTAGTACAATAATCATATAGGCCTATAATTTGAATAATCTGTGGCTAAGAAATTAGGACTTATCATGGGACTAAGTTCTAAGAAACTAGTTTTGCAATGGGGACCTATCCACCTATCCAGTGTCCAGACATCCTCCACGCCAAGGGGTGCTTAGGTTCAAGGGGGCTCTAATGGTTCTCCTCCAGGAATTTTGCATACAATTTTTTCTTTGATTTCTTATCTCCTTGGACTTTACTTTATTTTTTTCACTTTGTTTTTCTTTGTAGGCTAGCTACATTTCTAAATTTTTATCTACCCATTGCCGACAATCACAATAACTAAACCCCAGGATAGGCACCACCGAGCAACATTGGGTTACACTAATAGATCATTCTTTTGCATTTAGGTTATGATACACTTAAATATTAGGCCTACTCTATGTTAAATAAAGTTAATACTGGTAGGATAAGGTATCAATACCATTTCCTATGAATAAAATTATAACAATGTACCTGCCAACAATACCAATCTTCTCATTTTTTGCAGAAGCCATAGTAATATGAACCTTTATTCTTCTTCTTGAATTAAACAAGTTGTGACTAAAATGAGTAAAATATAACTTTGTTTAATTTTTCGCTAGTTTTAAAGAGGTAAATATCATAGAGGCCTACTTATACCAGCGACAACTTCAAACAAATAGACATTATCTAGCTGCTATGCTGTCTTTATGTAATCTCTATTGGCTCTCAAGATAACAACTGATTTTCCACTTCAACTCAATCTAGTTCAAGTCAATAACTTTAGGAAAAAAAGTTCATAAGGTTTTTCTTAACCTTGATTTCAGCATAAAAATACAAAACAAATGTAAAGTTAAATAATTTTTTTTTTATTTTTTTTTATGACGTGATAGCTTTTGAAGTATAAGTATAGTTAGGAATTATCTTTATCTTGGAATGATAAGTTCTAATGTTTCATAAAATTTATAAGCAAAACAGATTATATTTATTATACTATTGTATCTGTTCATTTCGATCTAATTATATTTTCATCGCATGAGAAAATATGTTAAAAAATATAATAAATAATTACTACCAGATTACTACCATTTCATAGCAACCGCCCGCTAAGTTTACAGCATAACCAAAGTTTGTAAGATAGATTTACCCTAGAAAATATATATTTTTAGCTACTTTAATACCCACCAGTGTTACTAGTAAAGTTTTGAAGGTATATTTTAAAACTATAATTACTTCGGGATGAGGGACTTCTCACAATTTGTTTAACCTCACACAAATTCGTTATAAATGATTCCAAATTTGGAAAATCTCTTAGCATAGGTTTTCATACCAGCACCACTTTTGTTTTAAATAATTATTGCAATAATTTAAACGTGGTAAACGTGTGTTTTTAATTTTATGTTTAAAAAAATACAACAAATGCCTTACAGCTTTAATATAATATTTTAAATAAGCGAGTATAAAGGAAAAGCATTAATTTTAAAGTTTCACGGTAGGTTCATATTATTATTATTATTAACATACAAATTAGAAAATATAACTGTAACAAAGTTTTAATATTGAAATGTCACATTCTTAATGTTTCTTTGTTTTACTTTCAGAAATGATCAGTAAAATGAGACAAATTATCATATTGTCTTTTCTCTGCGTCGGTAAGTTTGTTTGTTCTGTATCTAGGCCTATGTTGTAGGACAACACCTTAAAAGTTGTTTCACAGTTCATTTATAAGAGATTCTCCTTCTCAGCACCAGTCTGCTTTACTCGATTGAGATGAGGGTGAAATCTAAATTTATAGGTTAGGCAGTAGCGGCTCTTCACTTTAGAAGCTGGAGGGCGCGGCCTGTTTAGTTCATTAATTATTTATAAATAATACATTTAAAACAAGACACACATTTTGGAATAAATGTTGTTAAATATTAATTTATTTAAACTCAAAAATTAATATCACAAACAACATGCAAAGATAAAAAAAATTAAACTCACCCTTGGATCTGTTGTAGAAACTCTGCAGCTGTGTAATGTGCGTAAATATATAGTTATGTATGTTCAATGTCCTCACAAACTCACAACATTAATATGTAGGAAACACAATATTTACATTATTTACACTTGTGAGAAATGACTTAGTACGCAATAAACAAAGACATTATTTATATATGAGGCCCATACTCCTCTCCTTTAAGTTAATGAACTTTTCCATAACTCTGTCGTCAAAGTTCTTAATTTGTGTGATACGTTCCTTGTTGATTGCTACCATCGCTAGAGCATTCAGTCTGTCATTTTTTTTGTATTCCTTAGGAAAGTCTTTATTCTTTTCAGTGTTGAAAAGCAACGTTCAGCTTCAGCAGATGGCATTATGATCGTTATGATGATTTTAGAAGCTTCGTCACCTCACTGAAAACTGTAATAATGCTATTTTTTTCCATGAAGTTCAATAGTTGTATTGTCCCTTTAATGTTAAAGTCTTGTCGTCTGTATGATAGTCCTAATTCAGACCGGGGTTTTTATTTTTCTAAGAAAGGGTAGTGTTGGATTACTCGCGTGAGTTTTTCTTCCGGAACGCAAGTAGAAAATTGGGGAAATGACTTATTACATAACAAAGAAGTTGCCTCCAAATGACCAGTAAAAGCGAATCTGTCTTTTACATGAGTTGTAATGATATCACACACTTCTTTTGCATCCCCCACTCTGGTGCTACATTCAACATTAATTTTCCTTTTTATTGGTTGTTCAGGGAACTCATCGTTTATTTTATTTTCTGTTTAATACATTTGCCACCTTTCTTTCTGCATCTCATTTTCAAAAATGCAAATGCCATTTTGCCACATTACATTGTCTCTGTTCCTGGTTTGTAGTTGTTGGTACAATATATCCACGTGAGGTAAAATTTTGTGGAAAAGAGTTAGTCAGAAGATGAAATTTGGGTCCTGAAAAGCCCTTATGTGGCTACGCGCCTCGTTAATAGTAGGTCTAAGTTTGTTTGTGCACTTTTCCTTAAAAACTTCAAAGCATTCCTCCAACTTATTTATATTTTCGTACACAACGTTAACAGTTCGAATGTTGTAGTTCCATCTTGTTGTAGCAACTCTGGGTAGTCTGACTTGTAACTACTTGCTCCAAAACGTAAGATTGTAGAGATGAGTGCGAAAAAAATGCGGGAATGACCGAAAGGTTTGCGAAAAAACTCGAACTTTGCTATTCGCACTGGTTGATTTTTCCAATATCAAATTTAGCTGATGAGCGTAAGGCAAATGTGTATGTTTCTCTAATCTTGGCCTGTACACCCTCGTACAGGCCAAGATTAGAGAAACATACCCATTTCATTACTCATAACAGTAGCACCGTCATACGTCTGTGCTATTAAGCTTCCTTTTGAAGTGTCTAGAAGAGGTTTGATGTGGTCCATTATGTAGTTTGCTAAGGTTTCTGCACATCTTCCTTCAGGAATAAAAAAAAACCAAAACCTCTCATAAGCCAACCCCTCAAACACATACCTAAAAACTAATACCAATTGAAAATGGTTCGTTACATCAGTTGTTTCATCACATTCGATGGCTACAAATTCACAATCTCGTATCTGCTATTCTATTTCCTCCCTACAGACATTAAGTATGCAGTCCAGTATGTCATTTTGTATTATTTTCGATGTTCCTTTGAATACAGTGGCCGATTCTAAATAGTCTTTCATTGTAGAATCCAGCTGGGCAGTATAGTTAATTAGACCTTTGTAGACACCAGGATTTGTAGATGATGCTGATTCCCCAAGGCCTCTAAGAGGTAGTTCAAAAACACCACAGAATTTAACACATGAAATCAACTTTTTTTTAATATGTGCCTACTTTTGTCAACGTGAGTGTTGTGTTTTTTAACGTTTTCTCTGTATTGCGAGTCTAGACTAGACGATATGTTTATTTTGCCTAGCAAAGAAAGATCAACGACTCTATTCATGTGATTCGTAGATATTTCGTGTTTCTTAATTTTTTCTGTTAAATGTTTTATATCATTGACGCCTTTTACTCTCCACAAGCATTCACCACTGTTTCTGGTAGAAAAAAAAATAGACGGGAAACAGTACAAAGATTTGTCCACATCACAGCCGCAAATCCAACCATTTTTTTGGTATGTATCTTTAGACTTGAGCTACCTTTTAAAAACTCAATTTTCATTTTTCTTCGTTTCCCTTTGTTCCATACAGAATTCAAGACATGGCCTACCTAATGATTTCAATTCTCTTTTTGATCAATAGTTAATCTTGAAACATTTGTTGTCTTAAGCGCCTGAATTTAACTAGTCACATTAAACCTAGTTACAAAAAATATTAAAACATATAACTCAAATAAACACTATCCTAAAATAATCCTACATAATATTATTATAAACACACACGCCACACACAGCCTCAAGATGCAGGAACACGCAGGATAACTGACAACAATTATTGCTGGTTCACGCTATACACATTATCTCACAAACTTTCAACCTTAGGGCGCGTAAGGGATTGCGCCTGCACACGAAGAATAGGCAGGGCTAGCTAGGCGTAGTAGGATGGGGACAGTAGGTGAAGGGGAGATTTGGTTTCACAATGTTAGGCGTTGACCGCCACGCGCCTGACTACATGCCATTTCAAAAACATTGCCTGCTATCACTTAAACCGAAGACATATTTTTTTGGAAAATATTAAGGCTAGATAAAATTGTCGTGAGAGTGCGAATAATAACTTTAAAAGGAACTGGGGATTTGTGAGGACGATCCGCCACTGAGGTTAGGCCTACATGTTTTATATCTTCAGCCACAGTCACATCTTTAGGATTGCATAAAAGAGATAGGTGATAAATATTTAATATTAGGCTTATAATATGTTTCCCAATAAAATATTTTGATTGGTGTTGGTCAACTTTTAATATGGAGGTTCAAGAATCTAGATTTATAAGAGGAGTAATGTATTTATATAACCATCCAAGATATTATTTTTACTATTGATAGTATAAACAAAATTATATTTAAAATCGTATTCACAAAAAGCACCCATTTGTGTTTTTGATTATTTATTTACTTGAATTATTTAACACGTGGCCTTTCTGAACCGACATTATATCAGCACACGAAAATTTTCTATAAATGAGAGTGAAAGGGATTTGCAATTTTTCTGGCAAAGTTATTTTCCCATGCCTTCCAGTGTTCTTTTATAAGCCACAATTCCCATGGGACTGACGGCTTTACTTCCCTTCCGAAAGAAGTTGTGCTACGGATGTGTATCATTCAAGGAAAATCAATCAACCCCGGCTGGGTTTAAACCCACGGCCATCAGGTCCTAAGGCTAGCAATTTACCCCAAGACCACTAAGGTTAACCCCCCATTTGTGCGAGAAACACGATTACAAGATATTTAACCTTTACAGAGTATAATTAAATATCAACACAAATAATTAGAACACTAGGCTACATAAAATATTATTATATTAAATTATATTATATTATAAAACACTTTGTATTCGGTACATAAAATATAGGCCTACCTACGCGTGTAGACAACGCCCTCTGATTCAAAGTAATAAGTTAATCAAAAACCTCAAATTCAAATATTAATTTAGACAACAAAACATCTCGAATGGTCTCAGGAGGAAGATGGACAGCCTTCTTGGCCACCTAAGCCCACAGTTTCATTTCATGTGAATCAAGGAGATGTATACCTGAGTATATTCTATGGCAGCGGTTCCCAAACTTTTTGAATCGTGGAGCACTTTTCAGGAGAGTAATTCGTCACTGAGCACCATCGTTGCCTTGATGCCAAAGTCACATATGTGTATTTTTTGCTGTTTTTACCTAATTGCATTTTTAAAGTTGTTGCTTGTTCGTCGATATTTTATCATATAGCAAAAGCAGGAATTATTTTTGATTTATAAGTAGCTTAAATTTGTATCTAAACTTAAATCTTGATATAAACCTAATTTTTTACATTAAAATTAATTGAAAATTTTAACTTTAAATATAGTTTTCTCAAAACACCAATTTTGCACAATTTTGCGTCTTTGCCTTAAGGGCGACGATATTTTTACCTAGCACCTACATAGGTACTTAACCAAAGACAGCAGTATTCACGATGGAAACGAATTTTTAAGCATTTGGGCATGTTAAACATAACGTTTTATTTAATTTGAAATGAATGTTATTTTCTCCACAAATTTCAAAGAAATAAGGAGCGTACTTAACTACATAAATGAACAACGACAACAATAAACATAGAGTAAGGCAACACATTTGATAACGAATTCAAAGTAGGTATTCTAAATCCACGTTATGTTCCCCGCATAGATATGGTACCAGTATTTAAAACCATTTTCACAGCCGCAAAAAAGTAGCTTGGCATTAAAAAAAAAAGTATAGACCATGAACTTAGATTCTAATGAGGGGGATGGGACTGTTTTGATTTGGACAATGTGGTTATATTAATTGCTCGAATTTGGGACGGCTGCAACCGAATATCTGGCTCTGCATTGAGATAGGATCTGTATTTTGTTTTAGTACACACACAGGCAGAGAGTCCTGATTCATATAAGTTGTTTCAAAGATCAGCAGGATGATTTTCACTTTATCTGACAAAACTTCAAATTAGCTGACACCAAAGTTCTAGTAGTGACTTTTCAGTTGCAAAATTCTCCTTTATCGCAGAATCTGATGTCAAATAAATAAATAAATCATTCATTCTGCTACGTCAGCTTTTCCGAAATATCAAAGTATAAGTTTACAACCCTAAAGTTTTATTTCATTTTTCGTGGAGTTGAAACTATCAAGCAAACTTATCATGTGAACGTGAAACTCATTTAGAAGGTGCTCACTTCAGTCCTCATTTTGAAAAGCCGAGTCAAATTTTTGCCGTGAGAAAGCCACCTTACTTCTGTGTGAAGAAGTAAAGACGCATATAGAATATTCATGTCATCTCACAGTTTTTTGAATAGCCATTTATTCTTAGGTCGTGATTTGATAAAATTAATTATATTCACGCTTTCAATTAAAACTTCTTTTAGGGAGGGTGGAATTTATTTCACATTAAGCTAATGGTGGGGGAGGACGCAGTGGCCTTTGATGCACTTCCTGACATTTTGTTTTATTCTTTAGATAGCACCGGATGTCTTCCCAATAATGGCCTTCACGCCATCTGTGCACACATCGACGCAATTATCTTATGGGATGCCACTCACTGGGAAAAATTCTTAGATTAATTTGAAAATTTCAGCGCTAATTGTGTTAGTCGGTAACGTACTTTAGAAAAGCAGATTCTCTTGAAAAGACTCCAAGTATTGGTAGCACACAAATACTATTAAAATTGCCAACCCAGCCCCATCCATTGATTCATCCCTTTGGAGTGAAAATTGAGTGCATTTTATTCGTGAATATAAAGTAGCTTTCATGTCCTCTATTAAGTCTCCGATTGGTCGCGAGATTGTGTTATTTGACCAAAGGAACTGTGTCTACTGGTTTTGTAGCTTTTCCATCCAGCATACACTCCACTATGTGTTTTACGCAAGGACTGATAAGGTTTTCAGCGATGGTATGGGCTTCGCCAGCTTGAACAACTCGGTAAATGACTAAGTAGGACGTCATAAAAGCCTTTTTATTAACGGGTTTTGAGTGATAGTATATAATTTTCTGGGCTTGTGTAAGATCACCGTACTACCTTGTAAAGAAATCAGTCAGTTTGCCCTTGCATTCTGGATGGACCCCCTCAAAATGATGATGCATTTTTGCTGGGAACATCGCACTGTTTGGTAAAACTCTGAAAGCGTGGCAATATTCTCAAAGAGAGAGGGTTAAATGGCACCGTCGGGTCTCTCTGTCTGGTTTCACCGTGTGCAGTCTGTGTGCTTCACCAACGTTCTCGATATTTTCCACGGTTCCAAGAAGGTGTAGTGTGGGCGGGCAAATTTGAATGAGGTGACGCATGGCATGCACTTCAGCTTTATTATACTTGCTATCTACAGTGCTTCACAAAACGCTGATAAATAATATTATTTCTACCCAACACTTACCTAAACACGCTTCATGGCCGCACAATTTCACAGTTTTGAGATCTTGTCACATTTATTTTTATTTTCAATATCTTCGTGGAGCACTTGGAGATCCTCCATGGAGCACACTTTGGGAACCGCTGTTCTATAGCATTTAGATAGCTTCCCCCTCTAGTTGCCCATTTGGTATTCCCAACTATTCTAAACCAAAACCACGCTAATTTAACTCGAGCGGTATGTCTCGAGAGGGTCTGCCCATTCGAAATGTAATATCTCGAAGGTTATTTGACTAATATTGCACGTCAATTATAAGATTGACTTGTAAGTCAAGAACAAAATAAAATTGCAGTAAATGAGCCGTTTATGTTATGAATTTATAAGGCTAGGGTGGTTATTAATGCATTGGCTATTAAGGAAAAGTATTAATCAACTCTTTAGATCAAATAAGAGTAATTTTGACCCATTATTTAACAAACAAATTTTTAAAATACGCTATGGGGGGACCATTTCAATCGTTTGCATTAGTCCAGTCCTGAGGATGCATGCGAAAAACTTTGGAGTACGATAAAATCCATAAAAATATTCTCTCTAGGCAAACCGATTCATTCTGTTCCGATTTGAGGTTGACGTTTTTGATCCGATCCGAGCCAGTGAGCGGGTCTCCATTAAAATTAAGGTATTCAAACATTTTTGATGAGTTCCATTCCTATCATTCCGTTTCGAGCCGATACATTGTGCGGCAAGCTTTCAATTGTTGAATAAAATAAGGTAAGCTTAGTACTAATCAGACCATACAAAGTGTGCAATCTTTATACATTCACATACATTGTTTAAACTATCGCTCGATGTAAAGCTAGATCTCATGATAAGACTACTGTCTATTTGACCTCTCTAAATAGAGTAGAGAAAAATAAATGATTGTTTTAGCCCAATAATATTAAAACCATTTTATTTTAGTTTCTTCCGCGGACTTACTGAATTGTTACGTTCTAGATTATCTAGATCAGCTGTTCTCAAACTGGGCACCTTTCAGCGGGTACGCGAGCATCTCTCAAGGGAAAGTTGGTAAAATAAAAAGGGACTTATGGAAAGCCCTGATTCTTGACAGTGACCGTTATCTGGTTATTTCCACTCCTCTTTTTCTCGTATTTGCTGTCTGCTGGAGACCGATTTCTGAGAATTTTCAACCCTCTACTTGACACCTTCTATATTAGTAGCTTCTAGAGCAAGTGTGAAAGACTATACAAGACTCTATACCCTACCAGTAGCTCAAGCTTCTGGAGTAAGTGTGAAATACTACATAAAACTCTATACCCTACTAGTAGCTTCAGCTCTTTAGAGCATGTTTCATATGAGCTCTAGAAGGATGAATCTTCTAGTAGGGTACCTAAAGAGTATTATATAGCCTTTCACTCTTGCTCTAGAAGCTTGAAGATATTAGTAGGGTACTGGTATAGAGTATTATATAGTCTTTCACACTTTCTCTAGAGAGCTGAAGCTATTAGTAGGCTATAGAGTCTTATATAGTCTTTCACGCGATAAAGCAATTATAGGCTGAACCCTAGAAACAATAACAACTTGTCATGTTTTTCTATTGTGTTTGGTATGTATCTATATGACATTTGTACTTAGTCATCAATTAGTTAGTAAGTTATGTAAATACTATTGTATCAATTAAGGAGTGGATGTACGAGCTCTTTCTTAAGAATGGGGGGGATTGCTATCTCTATCTATTCCCTCTCTATCTCACTATGGTAGATAACGCTCTTGCATCCCCAAGATTTATCGTCATGCTCAGTTCACCTCCTTTAGTGCCCTTTCACACGAGATATATTTTACTACGCGAAGTTTTTATCACGCGAATAAAAGCTCGCACGATCAATTCTCTAGTTGCTTTCAAACGAGAGAGGAAACCCCACTTGTTTCCCATCCATTCATGTTCAGTAATGCGTTAGACGTGAAATAGGATAGTGATTTCTAACCGGGGGCCGCAAAAGGTTTTCTGGGGCCTCGGAAAAATAATTAAAAATATTATTTGCTTATTACTGAAGTCAATTATCTTAAATTTTATGTTTTGGAAGAAATAAATCGACGATCGTAAGCATGTAAGTACAGTAGACTCTCGATTTTCCTGGATAATGAAGGGGAAGCATGGATAATATAAATCACTGATATTTCAAATAATTCCCATCTGTTTACATTTTCCATACAAAATTTGCTGCGTTTTGTTTCTACTTATTTATGTGAAAATTGATTTTCCACAATGGTAAAATACTAAAACGAAGCAGTGAAATCGACTCCGGCATGTGAATAGCACTAAATAATGCAATTGAAACAAGAATAGACAAATTACTCGCCTAGGTGGCTTAGTTAGCTAACGTACCCGAACGGGTAGTAAGATGCGGTGCTAAAAAGGTAGACAAATTAGTGGAAAGTGTCCAACAGAAAAGGTCCCATTAAATACATTTATGTAAGTTAATTTCTGTTTTTTATCTGTTATTATAGTCAATAAATNGAGTAATAAAAGGTTAAGAACCACTGGTGTAGGATGCATCATGGCTGACAACATAAACCGTATAATTGCTACATGTCTTTTGTTTCGCAGAGTAACCAAAAGAAAAAAATAGGTGGTTCTGGGTACATTCTATAATTAGTTGTAGATTACTTGAAGGTGATTTCATTTTAAATTTTGCTGGACTACGCCAATATGACGATAAGTTTTTCAAGTATTTTCGCATGTTTGAGGCAACATTTGATGAATTGTTGCATTGTTTGTCACCAAGTTAACTGAAAGCTGATACAAATATGAGAAATGCAATCTCACCAGCAAAAAAATTGGCAGATACGTTAAGGTAAGAAAGGTAAGGAGTTTTACTTGTCAACTTAATAGATGTAATTATTTAAAATTGCATACATAACATTGTTGTATCTAAGGGGGGTTTACATTGGACAAGTTTAGTGGCTTCAAGTTAGTGAACAAGTAAACTTAAATGAACTTGCCCAATGTAAATCCTACTTCAAGTGAATTCAAGTAAATTGAGCTGCTACTTGACAATCAAGTTTACTTGCTTCTTCAAGTGCAAGTTAAAGTCAAATTTGACATTTACTTTACCAAGTAAATGTCAAATTTGACAAGTAATAACTTGAGGCCACTAGAAGGAAACTTGAACACACTTGAATAGTGTAAACCCCTCTTTCAAGTTTACTGGCTCAAGTAGATTCACGTATTATGTCAGTTGAGGCCATTTTTAACTGTGTTTTACTTGAATTATTCAAGTACATTTTTTACTTGACCTGTAATGTTTCACTTGAATATGTGTAAACCTCAACAATCTTCAAGTCAGTGATTCAAGGAAAGTTTAAGCTACTTGAAGCCACTAAACTTGACGAATGTAAACCCCCTTTAATCATGTACATTGAAGGCCTAATTTCAATTGTGTATATATAAAGGCAGTCTAACTAAAATAATGTATCCATGATAGTTATACACACATATTTATACAAACATAAATATACATAATTATGTATACATGTGTATATATAAATAAACACACATGTATATACAGGGTGGCTATAAAGTCTGGAACCATAGGATAAATGACTATATTCTTGTGTTTGTTTGTTTATTTACAGGTGAATAATGTCACTGACGAAAAACCACCGGGTGGAGATAAATCTTCTTTGTGGACGATAGAGGTCGCAGAGGGACGTGGTGGTCGAGTTCAATAGGAGGCATCCGGGGAAGTCAGTAACCCAAAGTGCAGTTGGGAAATGGCTGAATAAATTTCGTGAAACAGGATCGACTCAGGATAAACAGCGTTCTGGCAGACCGTCGGTAGATGAAGATGCCAGAATAGCAGTGCTTATAAAGTTTCACGCTAGTCCTAAATAATCAGTGCGGCGCACGAGCGCTGAGAAAGATGTTGCCCGGAGCACGGTGCAGACAATTTTAAAAAGTGACAGTTCCATCCATACAAATTGCAGCTTCTGCATCATATACCGGATGATGATCCTGACCGAAGGGTTGAGATGTGTGAATAGTTCCTTGGCCAAATTACAGTAAATACATATTTTTTTGGAAACAGTGATTTTCTCAGACGAGGCAAATTTTTACATTTCTGGGGAGGTGAACAAACAAAATATCAGGTACTGGTCACAAACGAGCCCCAACTGGTTCATCGCCAGTAAAATGCAAGGCTCTCTAAAAGTGATGGTATGGTGTGGTTTATGGGACGATAAGATTGTTGGTCCATTCTTCTTTGAATCAAAAGTCACTGGAGAAAATTCCTTCGGTATGTTGGGCAATGAAATGGTACCAGAACTTGATACTATCAGTGGCTATCCAGTGTGGTTTATGCAAGATGGTGCTCCACCTCATTATTCAAGTTTCGTACGCCAATGGTTGGATGACATGTTTCCCGGACACTGGATTGGGAGATAGGGCCCTGTGGAATGGGCAGCAAGGTCATCCGGCCTGAACCCTATGGATTTTGCCATATAGGGGATTGTGAAAGCTGAGGTTTATGCAGTAAAAATTCGGGATCTGGAACATATCCGGGAAATAATAGTCACTGCAACTGCTGCACTGTAACCACGTATGTTAAAGACAATTCAAAGAGGTCTTGTAAAACGTCTCCAGAAGTGCGTTGAGAATGGTGGTGGATATGTGGAGCACGTTCTTTAGTAGGAACATGTTCTATGTATCATTTATCCTATGGTTCCAGACTTTATAGCCACCCTATATATATATGTGTGTGTGTGGATCTTGTACAGAGTTTCTTAATAACTATGAGAAAATATGGATTTATTTGTATTGGTTGAAATAATAGTAGGTAGAATATTTTATTAAAACAATCTTAGAATTGTTAGACACTCACTCTTAGACATTTTTATCACAAACTATCAATACGTTCTAAGCCAGAGAACTCCAACAGCAGACTGATCGCATGATTTATTCCCTCTCGTCTGAAAGCATACATTTGACTCAATGCATCTTAAGGTCGATGTGCGGTAGTTTTCCCGCGCGGCCAATAATCTCGTAACTAGATACAAGCGACTGTTCTAGACCGGTGGCGCGAGAATTTTGACCGCGCAGTATTTTCTCTCCCTGTGTGAACGCTCACATTTGAACCAATATGTCTCAGCGGATAGAATTCGTGTGACAAAAACTTCGCGCGATAAAATACCTCTCGTGGGAAAGGGCACGGGTAGCCTGATCATCATCGATAGCCAGCTTCTTCAAACGGCGAAAGTGCCAGGTGGTTGGGGATGACAAGAGATTGCAGACTCACACGATAAAAGCAGGGGTACCACAGGGTTCAACTCTAGCACCACACTTATACAATATTTATTTAGCAAATATCCCCACTCACGATCATGTTCGAGTTAAACTTTTTTCCGACGACCCCATGCTCTATGTAGCTAATAAAAACATCAATTATGCCTCCCTTGCTATGCAAAGATACTTAATCCTCCTCCAGGACTGACTTTACAACTGGATAGTTAAAGTAAATCCCGCCAAATTAACAGCCCCAATATTTGACACGAAGATCCCACTCTAAGACGAAGTAAAGTACCTTGGGATCACAATAGATAAGAAACTCATCTGGAGGAGTCACATAGATAAAACAAATGGCAAAGCGATAGGAATATTCATTCAAATGTATTCATTGTTCAAAGGATGGCAGCTTACGATTCGCACTAAGTATTACTATGCAAGCAAATAACACAACCCATCATTCTTTACAATTGTGTAGTATGGAGCTATGCCTCCAAAACAAACACCCGCAAACTTCATATAACACAGAATAAAATATTAAGAACACTCATTGTGACAAACAGACGCACTAGAATGGCTGACCTACACACAATGACCAACTGCAGCCAACTACAAGAAATTACAAAGACAGAAAAAAAAGTTATATGACCAGACAAAAACTCACACAAACGAACTTGTTAGAGGACTCGGACAAAACGACCCGAATGAACTACGATATCACAAACGACCCAGGCTGGCATAGAGTGTTAAGCACTTATTTACTCTACATATCTAAAAGTCTAACTTGAAACATAAAATAAATATTGAAAAAACAAAACCAAAAGAAAAATTGAAAAATTATAAAATCGTTAGCTGATAATCTTAGAAGAAGGAATATATATATAACCGTTGATGTAACATTCCTAGTAGAGTAAAAATTGACCAAATACTTGACAATCAACTATGCTAGAGTGACAGCAGAACTGCCGACCACCACACCACCCCACCTAACCCGACCTTCACGCACAAATCGCACATTTCATGCCATTATTACCTTTGTAACGGCCGGACGTCATGTGGCTAACTGACCAAGTTTTCTACGAGTCAGAGAATAATACTGGCGTTGGGGTCGGCCCCAGATGGGGAATGGAAATGTATCACCTCCAGATTTAATCCCAAAAAAAGAAAATCCTACCAACCCCAATCCCATACTCGGACTTGGCCAAATAACGACCATCATAGTTCACCCACTAAGCACTATCATACCTTAAACACACCTTCCCAAATCCCAAGAAAAAAATCCTGCCTATACCTGAGACCCAGTGCTATCATTCATCTCATTACACTATCACTATCAACAACTGTAAGTTACTTATAGCCACAATTCACTGGTTTCACCACAAGGTATATTATTAATGATAAAAGAGGCTAAGAGTACTCGCACATAAAATTAGCCCCGTATTCCTTTACAAGCCAGCTGACTCAATGTCCCTGGTAGGTTCGGAATGGGCAACATCCGAACGGCCTGTTCACCATTCGTGGCGCGGCTCCAGGCTGGAAAACAACCACAGTCTTGGAAAGTAAACACTTGTTCTAGTTATATGTGTGTGTTCTCTTTACATCAACGAACTACCCATTTCATCACCAGACCACTTCTTATCCGCCCACCGCAATCACTCACTGGACCACCTCTTCCCATCGATCCACTGTGATCACTGGCTGGCCACCTCTTTCCATCCATCCACTACGATCACTCGGTGGACAATCTCTTCCTATCCATCCACCGTGATCTCTCACCGGAACACTTCTCCCAACCCGTCCAAGCTCTTTCTTCTCACTCCGTAATAATGGATTATACCCAGTGGTCGGAAAAAAGAAAAGCCGAAAGCGAAAAGAAGAAAGCTGTTCCACAACACCCAGGATACTTCACCACTCCACGACCTGGTCGAACTCCAGAACGACCTACCCATCTCCCTCACTTCTCCTACACTAAGGCATCCTACTCTCTCTTTCTCCTTTCCCATCAGTGTCACTCCTGTATTTCACCGCTCCAAGACAAAGTGAACCCCACAAATTCCCTCTCTCTCTTAATGTCACCCCGACCACCAGAAACTACCTCAACTCCTTCCACCACCAGTATATTCTTTCCCCCATCCACTAGACCAGACCCACTTATAGCCTACGGACCAATGCTACTCTACCCCGAGCCCACCACGTCTCCCCCGTATTTGTCCCATACACCAACTTAAGGGATACACGGGTACATAAGCTGCACCAAACCTACCTAGTCTCAACCAAGAAGACCCCAGGAGTCATCCGGGAACTGACGGAACTCTTCTAAAAAGCTTCAATCCAAAACCGGAGTCAGTACCTCCATCGGATAACCGCCCAGCTGGAGGACAAGAGTGGATACAATGCAGATTTTTGTCGGTATAATGCAGGTGGATGTAAAGCAGACATTTTAATAAAGCTGTTGTTGATTTGAGAAATGCCTGAATGTAGCTCATTCAGAGTGGATACAATTCAGCTCCTCCCATAGCTAAGAACTGGGACGTCTACGATGGTTTTGAGTTGCTTGGTGGAAGAGGGTGGAGCGGAGGAAGGTTTTCCCCACACACGTTAGCCAACAGCTCTTTTGGGTATGTTAGGATGACACTTTCACCAAAATAAAAGAGCAGAACTAATACGTGGTCACGTGACGAGATCTGGACAACTCAGAAGTGTGTTAGTAGTGCGGTTGACCGTAAAACAGGCTGTGATTGGCCGGGTTTGGTCACGTGACCACGCCCCTCGTTCTCTGATTGGCTGTTGGCTTCCCCCTCTCCTCGGTCTAACCCCTTCAACCATGACCCCCTCCCCTCACCCTGACCCCCTTTCAGCAGTTTATTCTTGTCCAAACTTGTTTTTTTTATGTGCTCATTGCTTTTTATGAGTACTGATTGGTTTTTTATATTTGGGTAGGATTGGGACGGGCGTTGGAATTTATTTTATTTATTTGTGTGGGAAATTATTTTAATTTATTGGCGTGCAATCCACGGCGCCTGGCGCTCCTCCCACGGCATCGCTGACTAGGGAGGGAACACGCAGCACGAACTTCTCTCGACGGCAGCGTAGCGTAGAGTGTGAGAAATGGTTCCCAGCCGTAAGACCCCTTTCACTTTCCACCACTCCCCCTCCCACAGGCAATGGGTTTTCCCGGTGTCGTCATCAGTAGTGTGGGTGCAGGTATGTTCATTTTTGGCAATGAGCCAACATCTGTAACTATGACTTATGAGGGGATGGTGTAATTAAAATATGCCTATGCCAGTGACGTCACAAGAGAATTACATTTATTAATTGAATAAAATCAGTTTTGAATAAATTATAATATTCTGTGACGTCGAAAGAGTGAGTATATGACGTAAGAAAATAACGTAAAAAGAGTACAAGGAAAGGGTGTAACTAATTTAATAAAATTATAAAACTATAATATTCTGTAACGTCAAATAAGTCTCAACTGACTATGTATGTATTTGCTAGCCTTCTATCCAAAAGTAGGTTGGGAGAAAGTTGTTTTATCGCGCTTACACCAGAACACTTTCACCATCTGCGATCATCATGCACAAAACTTCATATCGATGTATTAGAAATATGTCTCAAATATATCATTTAAACAGTTGGAAAATCTTACTCTCAACTGAGCTAGTCTTCGTGCGTGACCAACAGAACAACTTTCCAAACTGTAGCCTGGCTTTTAAATGAGGTCATAATTATAGGTCTAGTCTCAGACGAATCGCTTTAAAAGCCCCCGAGATGAGTTTGTTCTGAGAACGAGGAGCAGTGTCTGCTGAGCAACTGGTGTATTAACGTTAAATTGTGCATCCAATCATTGTATCTTCAATTTATAAGCGGTTAGATCAATTTTCTTTTATTTACGGAATTTGATAAATAAAATATGTTTTTAAATACAATAATTATTAAATATGTTTTATAGAAAATCCACCTCCGACTATAATCGGTGTAAATGTTTATTATAATGATCTTTGTATATAAAATTAAAATAATTGAAATAAAAATTTCAACCAATATGAAATAAAACTCAAATAGACTAGATTTGCAAACATGATTATCAGCCATGAAAACTTTATTTAAGAATACATTCTTATAAAAATTAATAACTACACAGAAGTTGGCTTTATTAAAACATATAACTAACTTATTAGAGAGTAAGTACTAATTTACACCATTTATTAATTTAAAGTTTAAATTAACAATGCTTTATCTATCAGGGTGGAGAATAGAAAATCTGAAATTTACATTTCGATTTTATAAACAGTTTCAAAATAAAAAACTCTAATAGACTGGATTTACAATCATATGATTATCATCTAAGAAAACTTTATTTGAGAATACATTCTTATAAAAATTAATAACTACACAGAAGTTGTCTTTTATTAAACTTGATTTTATTAAAAGATATAATTAATAAATTAGAGAGTAAATACTAATTTACACTATTAATTAATTTAAAATTTAAACTTGCAATGTTTTATCTATCAGGGTGGGAAATAGCAAATGACATGTCTAAAATTTTAATTTAAACTATTTGAAAATATTTTCGATTTTAAAAACCGTTTCAACATAATTTTATATTTAACTCCACTGGATTAGTATAAGAATTTGTTTTCTTTAATTAATATTCAAAACTCTCATGTCTAATTCACCTTTTACCATCTTTATAAAAAAAATCATAAACATAGCTCAACCACATTAAATTAGAAAAAAATAATTCAAGATACATGATTACATTTTGTTTTAGTTTCTAATTTTATAAATATGCTATACTGATACATAAAACATTTATGAATGGTATACATAAATAAAACTTTTTATTAGTCACATAGTATAATTAAATAATAAATAAAATTTAAGATTTTTTCAAATTATCAATTGTGTATTTAACTCCACTGAACAAGTAAAATTCAACCGGACTAAATTTCAATAAACCTAAGCTTAATATAACTATCCATTCCAAGACCATCATAATGTTAATGCAAATTTTGAGGGAGATTTATTGACCATATTGATTTGTTCCTTTATACAAATCTGTGAAAACTTTTTCGGAAGAAAGAAACCTACGGTACTATTGCTTAAAATAGACTTTACGTAAATCCCTCTTCCATATTTAGTCTCCCGCTCCTCGAAAGATATAATTTGTAATTTGGTATTTTCCACCAAATTTCTGAGTGAAATATATTGAGTCTCCGACTTAGCAGTGTTGAACTCTTTCATAAACGTACCCATACCCTGAAAAAAAAAATACAAAAGTAGAATTAAAAAATATATATTATTATCGAATTTCAAAGATGTAAAAATAATTTTAAAAACGATAAATTACCTTGATTGTCTCAGTGATTCTTACTTTGTGGGTCTAGCTACGCTCGGATCAGGCTGAAGAATTTCAGTCCAAATAGCTGGCAGATTGGTCGTATGCACATCTCTGAGTGCGTCTGCGAGGAAATCAGATGCGACACCTTGGTCTAAATCTAGGGCTGCCTCTTGCCAGTTACGTAGCCACTCTTGATTTGTCCAATACCAGTCGCAGATAACCTTACAATATCGAACTTCCCCGGTCAAGCCACAAGCGTATAATTTTTTAAAGTGAGCAAAGCATCCGGAACTACAATAAGGTATCGTGCGTCGGACGATGGACTCGTGTAGAATGTCTAATACACAGGTGTAATTATTTAAAAAAATCTGTTGTTCCTAACTATATGCCTCTATCACCATCAGTTTATTCTTTCAACATTGTTAAATCGCTAAAAAGTGATACAAAATGCTCTTTCCCACATTTACAAACACCACGCCGTCCTCTGTGGTCAATTCTATCGAAATAAGAGCGTCTCGATACACTAGTCCTAGCTTGACGTTCAATATGGTGACGCTTGAACGCTTGAAGTGGTTTGTTAAAGCACAAGACCTCGACTGATTCCATGTTAACGATGTCTATGCGGTTTTATACAGAAGTATTTAAGCATATTGTCAACATTTGCGAACGAGTATGGACAAGATAATTTCTAACAAATAAGTTCAAGGTGAACAACGTCTACCTTTATAATCTCGTAAACAACAAGACAAGTTGCGTCTTAAGATTACATAAAGTAGTGAAAAAACTCGGTAGGAAGCAAATTTCGAGTCGACGATTATTTCTAGCTCAAGGTGAACAGCGTATGGTGGTGAGTAAACAATAAGACAAGCACCGTCTTAAGGTTATATAAAGTAATGAAAAAAAATATCGAGTCGGCGATTATAAAAGGAGAATTTATTTCTTGCAGTGTATCATTTCTTTGCTATCGTACCGAGTGAAAAGAAGCTGTCGCGCAACAAAACATTGAGCTCTCGTCTTTTGGCAAAAGTAAGTACAATTTTACTATTATTTATCTATGCAGAGTAGTGTTCAATTTATTATTCAAACTAATATTTAATATTATTTCTCTTTTTTTTAGTGTCTAATGAACAAACATTTACAATTGACGAATCTATCAACAATGCTAGACCCTCTACCTCATACAATGCCGATCGAATCCATATTTGTGACTATGCACCCCGTACAAACACTGACGACTCATTTACTATAATAAGAGAGACAGAACGAACATATAGTTGGTTCAACACGTTAGGCAGGGATATTTTAGTTCGATTCAAACCTTCGATTGCAAACGTGAGTCCGGTGCATTACCTAATGACGTGTTTCTTTAGTCTGTTGGCATATTTACTTATAGGTACGGCACCCTATGATTTAATGGGACTCACGATCAAGAAAACACGGAGAATAAACTGGAAAAACCGGTCGGGCTTTCGTACCGTAGCTGTGACCAAATTGATGTGAGCACAATTATGAATACATTGACAAAAGTTATTCAGAGTAACGCGAAAATTGGTATAGCCGATGTATTGATGATTAGAGAAATCATATCAAAATGATGATGGACAACGGTAAAAGAGCATTAAAAAGAAGGTGTCATTCAAACAATTATCTGAGTCACCATTAAAGGAGCATAGTCGCTTTTAAATCACTGACGAACTATTTAACGCACACTATAGTTATAGCGATAGCCAAAATCAGTAATGTTATTAATTATAAATCGTATATTAAGGGATTTAAAATTAACAATGCGGTAGATGATCTTCTCGCAAAAACGCACATAGATTTATTGGGGGAGGGGGGCCCAAACATCTCGATTAAAGTCAAAGTTATTTTGGTGACCAATATAAATTACGCGTGTTCAATACCCTATCAACGGGTTGTGGTACGAGGGTATTTCGTCTTCGACTAGGTACATTAACTTATTGTACGATTACGTCACGCATCACTTCAACGTAATAATCAATATGGCACCCGCTTTTTCGGTTCGATACTTTTGTGACGGATGTAATATCGGTTTTAAAAGAGGCGGGATACATTCATGTAAAGGCAAATGTTATCTTTGTATGTCTAATCCACCGTGTTTATTTTCGAACAAAACTATATACTGTAGCGACTGTAACATAAATTTCAAATCTCCCACCTGTTTCGATAACCATAAATCGAATAAATTTGAGGATATAAAATAAGTTTGTAATTTAAAACAAGTATGTATTATCTGTGATTAAATGAAGGGGAGAAATTATGAATGTTTTAAATCCTACTGCGTGACGTGCAAACAGAATAAAGACAACCCTCATGGTTGCTACATGCAGACGTTGAGTCGAAAGGAACTCGATGATAAATATCTAAGGGTCTTCTATGATTTTGAGACTAGACAAGATCGCGCCATAACCGACGACTATTCATGCACGAAAAGGATTTTCTTCACGTATAACACTATTGCGTAAAATGTGAATTTAACCATAATATGGACGAAGATTGTGAACAAAACGGGAAACGATCTCATTCCTTTTGGGAGAAGCCGATATACGGTTTTATTGAATACCTGAGACGAGCGAGGCTGTTTGCCAATAAGATTGTTTGTCTTGCTCACAACTCGTGGGGCTTAGACGCGATATTTATCCTAAATAGTTTTCTATCGCTAAGATGCACCACTAAAATTATTGCGGACGGATTTAAAATACTCTGAATGACGATGAACCACATACCATTTAAAGACAATCCAAGTTTCCTACCTATGCCACTGAGACAGATCCCAAAAGCGTTTGGACTAGACTGCAAAAAAGGACACTACCCCTATCTGTTTAATACAGAAGAAAATTTAATTTATATCATTGAGATGCCCGGTCCCGAAATGTTTGGCGTGGATTATATGAAACCGGATGAGGGAAAAGACTTCATGTTATGGCACGCTGAGAAGCTAACGGAGGGGTATATATTTGATAACAATTCAGAGTTGGAGGCCTATTGTGTAGATGACGTAAATGTATTACGTAAGGGTTGTCGTACATTTTGTCATCTATTTTTAAATTTAGGTTCGACAGACGTGTTTAGGGAATCTATCACCATCTCGACGGCGTGCAACCGTTTATTTAGGAAACTGCTCTTAGCTCCCGATACGATAGCCATCCTGCCCAAAGAAGGATATAGGTGTGGTGACAGACAGTCTGCGATAGACATAAAATCGTTAGTCTATCTGCAGAAAACCCGCCCCGATATCCACATACAACACGCCTTCAACGTACGTGAGATAGAAATCTTGGGCAGGAAGGTGGACGGTTATTGTGAGTCGATGAAGGAGATGTTTGAGTTTATCGGTTGTTTCTTCCACCGGTGTACATGTCTTTCTAACAGTGACGCCACTATACGAGGGACGAAAGAGACACTCGCCTAACGATATGAGTGCACTCTGTTGAGATATCAAGCATTTAGAGCCGCAGGGTACACTGTAACAACTATGAAAGAGTGAGATTTTTGACAAAATACTGAGTGAAGACACAGAATTTGACTTAGAGTTAAACTGCCCCACTCAATCCACGTGATGCACTACGGGGGACGGTTTTAATCTATGGCTCTACACTATAAGACTAACCCCGACGAGAAAATAGGATATTAAATATTTGCAATATGTACCCATGGATATGCGAATATTTTAAATTTCCTGTAGGCTATCCTATAAATATTTTTGTCACCAACGACTTCCCGATGACGTTGTAGACCGATAGGGTATAATTAAATGTACTGTTTTACCTCCTAGAAATTTGTATCACCCCGTACTACCGTACAAGACTCAATCAAAGTTAATGTTTTTTTATGCTCCTTTTGAGCAAACGAAATGAACCAAGGTGGTTGTACACACGAAGAATCTGACAGGACTATAATAGTGGACGAGGTACGACTATCCCTAGATATGGGCTACAAGTTAGTTAGAGTGCACGAATTTTGGGAGTATAAAATTACCCAGTTCAACGCTCAAACCAAAGAACAAGGACTGTTTGTAGAATATATAAATAAGGTCCTCAATATCAAACAGGAAGCGTCGAGATACCCCGGATGGGTAAAAAGAGAAGCGGACAAAGACAATTACATTAGCGACTATTACAAAACTGAGGGAATAGTGCTGGATAAAAAAGAAATTGTTAAGAATCCAGAAAATCGTACACTCGCCAAGTTGTGTTTAAACTCTTTCTGGGGACGATTTGCACTCAACGAGAACAAGACGCAGACCACCATAATGAACAACCCAAAAGACTTTTTCTCACTACTCACCACCCCCGACACAGAGGTACGCAACATTATTTTTTCCAACGACGAGGTTGCTTGCGTCTCGTGGACGTACCGCGAGGAAGCCGCCCTCCCGCTGGATCCGGTCAACGTACCTATAGCCGCGTACGTGACCACCAGTGCCCGTATAAAATTATATTAATAACTCAGGCACTTGGGTGGTTCTTGTCTTTAATGTGACACGGACTCTATTATCAGTGTGATAAGACTGAAAGACACGTACACGATACCGACAGGAGACAAGTTGGGCGACATGTCAAATGAACTGACCGCTTACTCTGAGATAGAGTACATTACAGAATTTGTTCCTGGTGGACCTAAAAATTATTCGTACAATGTGTTTGTTCCCGAGACGAACGAATACAGGTACACCACTAAGGTCAGGGGTATAACGCTAAACTATGAAAACACAATGATTGTAAACTTTACGACTATTAAAGACATAATTTTGAAAGACGTGGAACCCGTACACGTGACCAACCCGTGAAAAATTAAAAGAAAAAGAGGTCCCATCGTCGTCTCCGAGATGGAGAGAAAAAACTATAATATTGTATTAACTAAGCGTAGGAGATTAAATTACAACACATCCGTACCCTACGGCTATAGTTGATCATGTTTTTTTCTCTCTGATTTCTATTGACTGATGGCAGTATCCTGAATATTCGTTTGGAATGTGGGCGTTTACGTCAAATGCAAATACGCAGAAATAATCTTCCAGACATTGAAAACATTATAATATGGAATCGTGTCTGTCGTTGTTCGTATTTTAAGCATTGTAGAACTAACAACAATTCTCTGACGGTATATGAAGAATTTAATGACGATATGATTTTAACATTATTAAGACTAGACGTGGACCATTCTACTGTGGTACTACTACACACAGAAACGGGTGTGAAACAGCTATCATTACACAAATGTGAAAGCAGCTGCCTTAATGACTTCTGTCCGTCAGAAGGTGCCCCTATTTGTGTACAGGTTAACACATGGTATAGAAATTATCAGGTATCTGACCCAATATATATTGACATGACGAAACGACTAATGGATGACATTGAATAATTTAGTTGACATCAAATTGAAAAAACTTACCATCATATGTAGATATTTTTCTTCTCTCTCTGATTCTAGTGTAATCTGTATTAAAGTACAAAAATATAAATATAAGCGCCTTTTCTCCGATTAGAGCCACAACACTCTCTGCAGGTCTAGACTTGAAAAGTCCGTACAATTGTAGCATACAACCATCGTGTAGGCGTTTAGTTAAAATAAATATTTCTATTATATTACCGTACGGTAGAATATCTCCGCGATCTATTCTGGCTCTTCACCATGAGATATATGTTTTGGTCGGGGCTATAGACGAAGACTATCGTGGTAATATTTGTGTATTACTCATTAATCACGGTGACACTGTTTTTAGAATTAAAATGGGTGATAAAATTGCTCAGCTAGTGTGTGTGAAAATTGATTAATCCCCCAGAGTTGAACACACTGATTCACTGGAGAGAGAGGATTTGGATCGAGCGACACCACTATAAAAGACTGAGTCATCGGTCGTTGTAATTTAGTATAATGGATAAAATCAACGCGTACATCCTTACGTACTCTATGAAGCAGGATCTGTGTCTAATGCCTGCCGCAGAGTTAAATAATTTACCTATAGAATTTATTAAAGCATAAAAATCGCGCTTGGGATTTACTCCCACCCTCTGCGCAGGATGAATTGAACATTACAAATATTGTTTGGAACATTATAATAAAGGGATAACACAAATTGATGGACCACCGTCTGTTAAGAAAAAATGTCGACAGTGTCTATCATCATCATAGACGAAAAAACTAGGTGTTATATTTATGTAAGTGACTGAATATTTTTTTACAGTTTGAATAATGTTAATTTTTTTCTTTAAAGTTTTGGTTTAACAACTTTGTCCGGCCATGTCTAATGTAATTGTAGATTTTCAGGGGTTCAAAGATGCGGAAAATACATTCATTATTAAAGAATGTATTGTTTTAGCTATGTGTGTAAGTGTTGTACATCACTGGACATTTAAGTTCACATATTCGTTTTCAAAATCACCGCGTCATATTCAGAAACAATGTGATTGACTCACACATAATCATCACGGCCCGCAGTGGCACAACGGTGATATGACCATCAATCAATTGAATTAATTTTTAAAATGGTGACTTTTGACTTTGCTATTATTTATGTTAAGGGGCACGAGAAGAGAAAATCTATAATGGAAAGACTTGGGCCGAAAAAAATGTAATTGAAATGTAAGACGTAGGGCGTCTCTCATTGAAAGATTTAAAACATCATAAATGTAATAATTGTTTCGGCTATAAATCCAAAAAAATTAATTCAATTTGTATACTTTTAAAAGTAAAATTTCTTAGGGAATGTTCGTCAGCACCACCACCACCACTATAAATTTGCAATCGTAAATTATATTTTTTAAATTTTAGCGTGGCACTAGACGAGTGCACATCAATGTCTGTGTTTGTTCACCCTTTCACACTTATATTGGCCGGGCCGTCTAATTGCGGGAAAACTACTTTTGTAGAAAATTTTATTTTAAATTTAAAACAGGTGTGCAGTGTGGATACATTTGATAGAATACAATGGTGTTTCAGCGAGAACAATTCTATTCCGTCGCTATTATCTAGTCACGTCACACTATACAAAGATGTACCGGATAATTTTAATTTTAAAATCAAGGGTGGAACTCAACTCGTCGTGTTGGACGATTTAACGAACGAAGCATATTCGAACAAAGTGAGTGAACTTTTTACCAAGGGTAGTCATCATAGAAACCTATCGGTTATTCTAATCATACAAAATCTTTTTCATCAGGGAAGTAAGTCTCGTGACATCTCCCTAAACACTAAATACATTGTGGCGTTTAAAAACCCGCGCGATCAAACAAAGATAAACTATTTAGCTAGGAAAGTTTATCCGGATAATCCATCCAAAATACAAAGAATCTATAGGAAAGCGACCGGCCCGCCTCACGGATATTTATTTTTCTATCTAAGTCAGAACACGAACGAACGCCTGCGCCTCAAAACGAACATATTCGACACTATTAGCAAAGTGTTTGTCCCCACTAGACTGTTAGATGAAGCTATTCAAGAAAAATAGACACGTGCTGTTGGTGTTGAAAACTGCCAATCCTAAATTGCGCAAAGCTATCCTCAAAGTAGTCGACCCAGAGGTTATAACAACACTCGGCGAATGCGCGTTGTACACACTAAACAATATTATTAAAATTAGTAAAAAAGATAAGCATAAATTAATAAAGTATAAAAATTGTGTTTGTGAAAATTGGCCAGTAGCGGTGTTTCGTTGAAAAGAAAAAGAAATATCGTCGTTAAATCGGGCGGATTCCTAAGCATCATTCTACCAGCTATTCTTTCCGCTCTTGTCAGGGTTTTAGTTAAATAAAATGTCACAACTTAAACAGATGCTTCTCGTTCCACCCGAACTATTTCGTGATAAACGCGATGACAAGTCTTCCGATTTAGTACAGATGAAAAACATTCTTAATAGGAGATCTAGAGAAAAAAAGTTAACTATCAAAGATTGGATAATTTTAGAAAGCTTCAACAGCGACATTTAACCATCAGGGAGAGAGCGAGACGACCCATATTGATACCCATCGTGGGCCCACAAGTAATAAGTCGTAGACCAGTTGACCTTGCAAGAGGTAGATGAAAAGTAAACAGAAAACGACCTTTAGCTAGAAGACAACCGTTTCCATCTCTATTCCTTTCAGACGAGGTGACGTACGAAAGCACACATGTTAAAGACTCACTAGATAAGGAGGAGTGGGTGGAGGAGGAATCATATTTTGTGCCTAGATCAGAATCTGATAAAATCGAAACATGCTCCTCCCACCTATTCAGCAGCATAGCCGGGAAATATTTATCACCGTACGTACTCAGGAGAGCGTCTACAGACCCTGTATTTGGAATTAGGAAAGAAGGGGATAATTTCAAAATTGGCAACTCGAGTTTTACCGGAGAGGATAATGATATATACCTTGGTAACACACACTATAAGGGTACTCAATGACTTTGGGAGTTGTTGACGAAAATAAATGCAAATAAAGATAGAATTACAGAGAGTGATTTTAAAAAAAATATAAAGACATACTAATTGCCACGAGCGCTCATCGTCAAAACTTTGATCCTGACGCAAAAATAACGTCCAGTAGAGGTTTGAAATATAAAACAATCATTTCGAAACTATTTCCGGCCAGACCCCGTTGGAACACGCTCAGATGACCGCTGCGTTAAAAAAAATTATTTTACAATCTGCCGTGGCCGTCGACGTTTTCGTCCACCGCAAAACTTCAAAAGGCCAATCGTGTAGATTAAATAAAAGTAGATGAATGGTTAACGGGGCAGGACGCGTACACTTTTCACCGCAGTTTAAGAAAAAGATTTCCACGCAACCTGTACAGAGTGACCAATATCGACGATGTGTGGGAGATAGATTTAGTAGATATGAGAGCTTTAAAAAAGGACAACAAAGGCTTCAACTATCTTCTAAACATTATTGACTTATTTTCAAAGTACGCGAGGTCTATATCACTGAAAACAAAATCCGGTGCAGACATCACTTTGGCTATGAAAGAAAGACGCCCCCTTTCGATTCAGTCGGACAAGGATGGGACGTTTTTAAATCCTAAATTTCGAAACTTTTTGATACAAACGGGTGTTCGTTTTTATCATTTGCATAATCCAGACATAAAGGGGGCCGTTGTGGAGCGTTTCAATCGCACGTTGAAAACTAAAATGTGGTAATATTTCACCGCATTCAACACTCACAACTACATCGATGTGCTGGACAAGCTAGTTCAAAATTATAACGCTAGTGTTTATTCAACCATAGGAATGGCGCCAGCGTCGGTCAAGCCTTTTCACGTCCTTAAAATATTATTACGGCTCCAAAAACAGTGGGCTAAAATTAAAAGTGGGAAATTTTTGCTCAAGGTGAGCGATCATGGGCGTATAAGTAAAGAAAAAATTATTTTTGACAAAGGATACGAGGCTAATTTCACGCGAGAAATATTCAGCGTGGTTAAAGTAATTCCTAGACTTCCTCAAACGGTCTATTCGTTACAGGATCTCCAGGGACGTTCCATAGAGGGACATTTTTATAACTACGAACTAGTTCCCGTGCGTCGTTCTACGGTTTTTCAAATAGATAAAATAGTACAAAGTAAGCGGATTAAGGGCATTCAACATAATCTAGTCAAGTGGAAAGTATACGAAAGTTCTTTTAGTAGCTGGGTACCTGCGTCGGACATCAAACAAATATGAGTCAGTTTTATTTAGCACTGCCGTCGGAGTCAAGCACCGATTATTACGAAAATAACACACTCTATTGCTATACGACAAAATTAACATAGTCCATACGGCTGGATCACGACCGGTGGGAGGGGGGACTAGCAGAATTATCCTTTCCCATAGGTTTTGAAAGTCTTGAAGATAACATTTTATTCAAGGACGAAGAATTGACGGCAAAAGTCGTGGTGACACAAGTGGGATGTGTTTCGTTTTCTCAACAAGATTTCTGATCCTTTAAGGAGCTTTATAATAATATTAAGAGAACGATAAGTGATAAAGGCTATCTAGAGGTTCTAATATCTGAATTTCAATGGTATATTCTTCGCGATCAAACTATGTTAACAGAGATTAAAAAAAAAAGTGTGCATGGACGCCCGACAAGTCACCTATAACTACACGATTAAAAAACACCATTTCATTTACGGTGGTGTAGAGAAAATTTTAAATAGAATTTCCAGTTCGTCTCTATGTGGGCATCTGAGACTTAATTACGATCATTCGAAACAGACTACCCAACATAGAGTCGCTCAAGGTGGTTAATATACATATGAGGGATTTAATGAGCCAGGATATTAAGGGGGTCTTTTTGCGACGTAATCGTAAACTACCCGGCTCTAGTTCAATCGAAACAGAGCCTGTCTTTGTGTAAACAGACATTATAGGACCAAAGATGCTAAGTGATTCCTATGTAAGATGGATTAGAACTATACAGTTCCCCTCCACCACTGCACATCACATGTTCTTTCCTATATCCTATTTTCCCGTCGAGAAATGTAATTTTGACTATATAAGTATAGGCTTATACACAATTTTTGGCGAACGAGCTAATTTTCAATCAGGCCCCGTTCACACCGTAGTGGTTTTACATTTTAGAGAAAAAATTAAATTAATAGATACGGGGGTAGTAATTTAGCTTAGTCTTAACAATGGAGGGAGAAAGAGAAAACATCGATCCCGTCTATCACGCCAGCTATAAAATGCAAAGAGGCCTAGGCCTCGGATCGTTCTTGGGTGAACTATTTCGAGTTGTCAGACCGTTGTTTGTGAGAGGTGAAAAAGCGGTGGGAAAACAGGCTTACAAACAGGTTCGCACATTCTGGCTGATATACCAACACGGGAACAGGGCCAAAAAGTCGGTGATATTGTTAAAAAGCGTGTCATTCAGGCGTGCGAGGGACGCGGATTAAAAAGGGTAAAAAAGCGTAAACAACTTCATTCGAAGGTAGGCGCTAGAGCAAGAGTGAACAAGAGAGCTAAAAAGATATTTTCGACTAATTATGGAGGGTTCAAAAACCGAACTAGATCTTTTCAACGAAAAATACATTCAAACGGTAATTAAAAATAGTAAAGTGGTTGAATACAAGTCCATCACTTTCGTGGACAACGACGCTCAATTAAAGCTCTTCTGTCCCTGAGACGGTTAGTACTTTCGCAGCCTATCTTCTATTTAATTATATCTTCGTATTCAACTGGTAAAAGGGGACGGAACAGCGGTCGCAGCCGGCAATAAAATATGATGCGTCAACAACTTGATACATTCTTTATTTAGTCAAATCAATATATCTCACAACGAAACACCTATTACAACCTCAATAGACAACTATGCGTACAGGGCTTATTTAGAGACTATAACTAATTACGGTCGAGACGCCTCCGACACCCACCTGGTGAACGATATGTGGTCTTTGGATACCCCTGCCGCTAACGGCGAACTCGCTGAATCCACAGAGAATAAAGGCTTCGCCACGAGATTAGACTTGTTAAAACGCCGACCTATTTAATATTTCACAATTGCTATTGAAAAATGTATCCATGCGCGTTAAATTAATTCGCAACAAAAGAGTTTTATCTGCTCACAGACGCGGACAATTTAAATACCGACGTCCGGCTTAAAATTTTAGACGCCATCCTCTTTGTGAAACACGTGGAAGTGTCGCCGACTATTTCCCTCGCTATAGAAAAGACACTATTACGAAAGCCGGCCCAATACCACATCAATCGGCTGGACGTCAAGCCTGTGACCGTACCCAAAAGATCCAAGTCTGTGAGCCTAAACAATGTTATTCAAGGGGCTATCCCTAAAATTGTTTTATTCACTATGGTGTCTAACGATGCGTTTGTGGGCAGTTTGAACATAAATCCGTTTTAACTCATTCATAGAAACCTGGATCGTTTCATCCTATATCTAAATGGGATACAAAAACATTTGCCCATTTTGATAAATTTTGACGTTGGCACGTCCACCCTCGCTTATGACACATTATTTTCGGGATTGGGCATACACCACCAAAACAACAGACATTTAATCACGTTAGACATGTTCAATAAAGGTTACTTTATGTTGGCATTCGACTTGACTCCCGACACTCCAGGGCAGGACTTGCACACCAGCCTTCAGACAGAGGGGAACGTGAGATTTAAGTTACAGTTCAAGACAAACCATAACACAGCCATAACCTGTTTGTTCTACCCTGAGTACGAGGGGACGGTGTCGATAGATTCTAATCGCGAGGTGAAAATTAATTTTTAGCACCATGAATTCGCATCAAATAGACACACTTCTGGGGGTAAAATTTCGGGACATTTCCTTCTGACAAACTACCTCAAAAATTGACTCGTCCCGCCTTATTTGTGGTCAATCTAGACCCTCACACTAAACCCGGCTCCCATTGGGTGGTTCTATATTTTGCCAAATTTGGGGAGTATTTTGATACATATGCCAGACGACCGAGCATAGGGATGACTAGACTCTTGAATAAACACTAGAGACGATGGACGTGCAATAGAAAACGACTCCAAGCCATAGAGTCCAGTGTGTGCAGCCACTATTGCTGCCTGTATGCCGTTGCCAAGGCCGCCGGCTGGAGCCTGACGAGATTCACAGACCTGTTATCAACCACCAACTTGTGCAAGAAAGACCAACTGGCATTCACGCTGTTCAAACGTCACCTTGGCAGCTGTCCAAGAGGTACGCGCAGGGGTGCCCAGACGTGTGTTCCAGCATTGGATATAAAAGGTATACTAGAATTTTATTTAATCATTTGTATTCAATTATCTGACAGATGAAAATCATCATGTCAGCCATCTTTGAATTTCATTTATCGTCAACACAAAAAAAAGTGGGTGTTCACCGAGCTAGTGATAGTTTTCATCGACGAGAATCAATCCCCAATTTAATAAAACCACCGGACTGTGCTACTCCAAATTGGGTGCAATTTTAAAGCAAAATTTAGATAAAGTCGTCCTAACTTACGCATATAATAAACAAAAAGGAGATTTCTTGTCCCGTCTCACAGGGCGGACATTCATTCCTCTACGCAAGGACTGTAAATGTCCCTTTGTAGATGTGATCAACTCCAATTGTTGGGGATGTACCACTCCGTGTCACGACATCACCCCGTGAGCGTTAAAAAAGCAAAAGCCTTGGCACGATTCATTAGATTTCACAGAGCCGAGAAATTGTATATATTTTGTCCACTCACCGAAGACGATGACGACGGCCCCGATACTAGCTTTAATTGTGACGACTGTTGATTGCAGGTCATCAGTCCAGACTCAGACAGCTATGGAGAAGGTGACGTGCAGCGGTAATGTGGCGGAGGATCATCTCCCGTCCGAGGATTCACAACCGTCGTTGGTGACTCGAACTTTCTACCTAAACGACAAACATAACAAACACGTAGCGGTGGGCCTCTTTCCTAGCCGCAACTTTTACACTCACGTGATGTTCTCATCAAATTCTAAGCGCTTAATACTCACCGTTCCGCAATGGAACTTTTTCGTCAAAGAAATGCCGCTTTGGTCCCACTGTGTGGAGAGTTGTGTAAACTTTTGATCGAACATGAACGACTTTAACATAGTGGTGAAAAAACTTTTCAATGTGTGGAAATTGATCCTGAGTGCAAAAAACTTTCAGATATACTTGTCCACGGACGAATTAAAAACTCTATACGCTCTTGATCACTATATCATATGCCGTGTAAAATATCTCAATCATCATAATGTATTGGTATTCATTGAAATTGTCCTCACCTCTAAATCGTTTGTCGACCCACCCGATCCTATCCCATATTTTGACTACTATCATTATTTGACGATCTTTGTATTTTTATGCATAACAATAATAAATTGTGAAAAATGTGTGTATTTTTTAATAATATTCAAATATGAAAAAATTTTTAATTATCTTTTATTTCTAGTAATATTTCCCTCCGATTTAAATGATATATTTGTAGAAAGAACCATAAAAAAAATTTAATATAGGTTTACCACTTTGCTGAGTTTCTCTAAATGAAACGTCGTTAATAAACATGGCAAGTAGTGATGTTTAATGCTCACCAGGGATATAATCAAACGTCACAGAATATAATAAGTCATGCAATTTGAAGACGTCACACTCTTGTGATGTCAATGAACTACGTCACATAATACATTATTTTAATCACTGATACGTCAAAGTTACAGCTGTTGTCTCAGTACCAAAAATGAACATACCTGCCCCCACACTAATGTCATCGTAATGTCACAATCCCCCCCCCCCCCCCCCCCCC
>CABFWB010003037.1:70695-88248 GCA_902151455.1 Timema bartmani
CCATCCTTGTTGGGGTAAAAACAACGTCTTAAATTCCCCACCCCCCCCCCCCCCCCACCTCCTTCCACATTTTGTGTTGATGGATTTTTTCCTGGTGACTCATACCTGGCGCGAGTTTAACGACTAGACAAGCCGAATCGAGACAGGAATAGATCGTGACCTTGAAACCGTGAGCTAGTACACGAGGTTATTGACCCCGGCAATGGGTTTTACCGATGACGTCATCGCACTGTCGCAACCCTGATTACTCATACCTGCCACCAGTTTGGCGGCTTGACAAGACAAGTCGAAAAAAGAATAGAACGTGACCTTGAAACCGTAAGCTAGTACAAGAGGTCATTGACCCTGTTCATGCTTGGTGGTATTTTTGGTTCGACAAGTCAAGACTCGTATCTCGTTACCCTACGTGTAAGGGACAGAAAGGTTTTGCGTGAATAAAACAGGATATTACAAAACATATATTTATTATAATTAAAGGTTTTACAGACATACATTAACGGTTTTAAAAAAACCCACATATAATTCATTATTATACATTAAAGGTTTCACGAACATACATAATATTTAATATACACTTTTACAGGAATGACGCAAATACTCGTTCATGCGTTTTTCTTCAGTGTCTCTTAGATGTGTTAGTAAAATTGATTTTAGTTCACAATCCAGCATGTAATATTCCAAACCGGTGACTTGACGTGTAAAGTATGTAGCACTGATAAGATCCAGGTTTCTGATGTGCGTTTCCACCGTAGGTTGTTCGAGATCTATGACATCCGCTGATTCTGTTAACGTGTCGCATACATCTACGACGAGTGTGTTGATCAAATCGTTGCATTAGCGTGCGACGGGTGTCAACCACATATCCTGGTGGTCGACGGCGATGTCTATGAGGTCCCACACCTCACAAAGACACGCCCCACTAGGTGCTAGATAGGCGACCCGTTTGAGTCTGGCGTATTGTTTCTCACTGATGACGACCATACGGTCACCGCACATGCGTCTCCGAGAGATTTCATGATTAGTCAGACTAATCTTCTGAGGAGGATGCGTCTTGCGGAAAAACTATGATATTACCGACTTGTAGCTGCCCAATTCTTGCCACTCTGTACTGTTAAACACCGCATAATTCCCTCAGCATTTTTCTAGCTGGACATAGGGCGTAAAGTTGTTATTTACGCTCATACGATGATGACCCCTTTGGCGTTGACTTCGTCCAGCGGGAACAAAGTGTTGAAAATATTGGTGATGGCGAGTGGTTTCACTGGCTTTGCTTTGCGGGTGCAAACGTCTTGACCTTCCATGATGTTTGATCGCTTCAATGACTGCCTTGATTATGGCCTGTACGCCGTCGGGATGCCTCTTTCATAGGCGCACGCTGATTGGACGCAGCCTCTTGAGGGGTGGCAGGACCCTACAGTCCTGCCTGTATGATTGGTGGGTGAAAATAGGGGTAGGAACGTTTTCCTCGGAATGTTCTGGGCGCGATAGAGAAGGTACATGAGACAGTAATGGCCACAAACGTCTGAGGCTATGCTTTGAAGTTGTAGCGTGCTATGAGACGTGTGGGAAGTGTTTTTGCGTATAAATGCCAGATGTGACTATATACGGGGTGGAAAACTATAACTGTCAAAATATTCTCCCACGCCGTTCTTGTCAATAAAGATTGCGACCCAATGCGTCTCATGCTTGGTGTGTGTATCAGTGTTGATTACGAGAGTGGCACGTCGCGCTATTATTTCGGGTAGTTGATCAGCGGGGAAAACACTCGCGACCGTACAGAACGAAACCACGGGTTTGTTTTCAGCACAGGTTTTATGGTGTGCGTGTCCATCGTCAATCATCCAACCTCGAAGTCCCCAAATGATGAAGGCCGAACAGAAATTCCATACAGAACTATGTGCCATGTACATCATTTGGCCCACATTAAGTATTTTCAAAGACGAACAACCTCTATCATACAGATCTACGACAGGCGTAGGCGTGTATTTGGCTAGAAACTTTTCTTTTCTGCTCCCTTGGCGTGGACGGTTTCTGCATGGGTTGTGGCGCGGGAGATGAGGGATTCGAGCAGACTGTAATTCACAGCACCGCTATCCCAGGGGATACCATACAGTTTGTTGACGATATAGTCGGCTTGCTTTTTTGCAACGGCTGAAAATTCCTTGATAGCGTATGGGGGTTTTAACACCCAATGTTGAAGTAATGTACCACATACAGATAAAACACTCAGTTTTTTTTACGATAAACTCTTTGCTGTCGTCGATGAAGCTCTGGAAATCAACAATGACGTCCATGATTTAAATGGCGGTTGTAAGGGGCGGGAAGTCACTTATATAAACTTACTTAATCGATCACGACGTTTCTGTACTTGTCGATGGTGATGATGTTGGCAAACTCCCCGTACATGATACATTTGACGGTTTCGGTAAGAGCTCTGGTGAAGCTAACTTCGAAGCTCACTTCATGCTCAGAGAGCCATGCCTCGTCAAATTCCAATGCGATGTCATGTGGGTGGACAGATTAGGTGTGAGATCGAAAGCCATGAGATGATATCCCTTAGGGAAGGCTTCCCGTGTGATGTCACTACCTTCGTTCATGAAATGGATACCCGTTCCAGAAAACAGTATGTGGTAGGACATGACATAGTTGCCGTTTGAAAAATTGGGCTGTAACAGTTTCGATAGCACTTTTTCCCAGTCCACTTACAGTGAGAAATGATTTATGCCATATGTTTGGAAGTATACCGGGTTATTGATGGCATCTCCATTGAACGCTGCGTTTGATACAAATCCCACGATGTAACGTTTGGGCAATTGTTCTGTGAATACGTTGTCCAGTGATTTCCCTTGCATACCCGTAGGAATAGTGAGTGTATTTACTTCCACGCGGGTGATTGGATACTTTGTGGGACTGACGTTTAATGTCTTGACATGTGCCAACAGTATAGAAGGTGCTACTTTGACACGTCGCACAAGAAGACACGCTTAAAGTATGTGAACTTAAAAGGGCGGGATTTCAGGGACGATCATAAGACTAAATCCGTCTCTGGAACGGACCAACTTGACTCTGAGTTCGGTACTGTTCAAAAGGTATTTCTCTTGGTTAACCACATAACCGTGTAGATACCCAAAAAAATCCACCATCTTACTTTTTGAAGTGAGAATGCGATGAGTCTCAAATCCCTTGTTACCGGCGTTAACCTTCTCAAAGGTTCCGGGGCTGTCTGCGAACAACAGACCACAAGTCAAATGTGTTATTTGGCTTCACTGTTGTAATTGAGCAACGTCTCAATATATATCTCTAAGCATACGTGTTGCTGGGCGGTGAGACTAGTTTTTTGTTTAAAAACACATCCACCTGTGTGAATAGCGAATAGCTTTTGCTAGGTAGGTACACGCATCACCCGACATTTGTACGGGTTCTATAACCATTCGGGTGTACCTTGCTTGAAATCTAACGATACATACCCGTGGGGAGTACTTGTAGTATCAGCGTCAGCCTCTTGTAAAACACGGAAGTTTTCAGGACAGACTTCACGTGCAAAGGGTTGAATCTGAGCTAAATCCCTAGGATTTTTAAAAAGCACGATATAATGTGCGTTTAAGGAAATGTCCCTTTGGCCCTTGCCTTGGTGGAATATATTTTGTGTAAGGTACATGACGCTAATATTTTGATGGTGGCATCGTTGGCTTCACGCATCAGGTCATCCAGGATTATCAGCTTTGGAGAGTCATTACATGTGTCATCCATTTCCAGCAAGCCCTTATAGAATATGACACCGGGATTTGACCCGTTTTATTTGAATCCCGGTTGCCATAAGGCATAATACCAGGTTATTTTATCAAATTTAACGTCACACATTGTGTCCAGGTTACGGATAAAGTCAGTCACAAAATGTGACTTTCCACAGCCGGATGGGTCGCTGATGATGGCCGAAAATGGATGTTTCAACTTGTCCATAATGTTTGAGACTGAGCTTATAAGCTAAATTATCTTGTATTTATAGGATAGAAGGGAGGTGGGTGTAGACGTTAAAATACAAACATAGCAATTTTTATAATATTTATTCACACTAATATAGCTCGCACCATGAAAAGTAAACATGGAATATTTATTTATATACATAAAAGATTTTATAAATATATATCACACCATGAAAAGTATACTTGGAATATTTATTTAAAAAAAAAGATAGTTAATGAATGTATCTTACAACTTGAAGTATATTATGAAAATCTCTTGAGGTATTAGCGGGAATAGTGGCCTCGGTACTGTAAGATTTCTTTAATATTGGGTGGGACTCCAATAGTTAAATTACGTATCGGTCCTCGGCTATGTTTTTCCGTACAATACTGGTAGGCACTGACCTATTTCTACGAGACCTCAGTGACGTCAGAGTGGCCTAGAGAAATAAAATAAAATGAATATTTTATACGTTTATTGATGTTGTCTATACTCTGAATTATTGATTAGAAAAAACAATTTTGAGGAGAAACTTTTATATTTATTATACCATAGCCCACAAATAAAAACTTTAAACCCTACGATCTACCCTAATAGGTGATGATGGTGATAGAAAATAAATCAGCCTAAAACAAACTATTACTAGGTCTGAGTTTTATATCAACAAAAGTTCAAGCTCATTAGAAAATATAATTGGCCAAGAAACCTTAAAGTCATAAAAAAAATCTAAGTTAATTATAAGTGTTAGGAGTTAGCCTTTTACGACTCCCAATTCACTTACAACCCCTCACATATTCCCTTGAGTTCTTGTGCATCTAACGGTCGTTACGATGACCATCTGTTGAGATAACTATCCGTTCGGCGTTCCCAGCATACGGATTTCCACAAAGTCCAACGATACAAATAGCTCAAGAACATATACCTTTCCAGCGATTGTTTAGGTACATCTGAACATGCGTCCAATCCTTATCAAGGACACTCTTGGGGTCCTTTAGATAGTTAGATTTCACCACACGCAATATTTTCCTTGCCACACGATTATTTTCCGACCTCTAGCATTTACGAGCCATCTTCAGTCAAGCGTCTCTCTCAAGCTCGTTTTTCTTAAAAACAACAATACTTTGGTCCACATCTATCGCTACCAACTCACAAACGCAAATCCCCCTAATTACACAACTACACAATTAATTAAGTAAGTTATGAATTACATATACACACAAACTGTTTAGCTATGAATTATTAAGATTGCTATTCTTACCAAGAGATACGAGTAAAGAATTACTCGGATGAAGGAGTATTATGTGTGGATGGAAAGTTGGAAATCTCCTTATTTGCAAAATATATCATCCTTCTCTTCTGACTCAATTAGACCTTTTTATTTATATTATAAACATATATATATATATATTACCCAAACTACCGAATATATCAAAAAGATCTCCTGCCTGGGGTTGGAGGTAGAAACAGAAAACAAAATAAAAAGATCGGGGATTGACCCTTTGGAGCAACCACTTCACATCTTCTCCTTGCATAGAGTGCAGCACGTAGTGGATGTAGTCGGTGATTGAGCCTATCAATACAATAATACTTTGGGACGGAGGTTGGCATAAGGAAAATTACTTACAGTACTAACTTATAAAGTCCAGTTTAAATAGTATTTGAATATATATACACAGCTAGATGGTTTCAGTTTAAAATATGTACAAGGAAAAAAAAAACTGACTAGAATTAAATAAATATATGTATAAACAACTAATTCTATTTGACTAGACATAATCAGGTAGGTGAAGGATTGTACTGGCTGTTACCACCCATTCCACAACCTCTTAGCTACGGCCACTTTAGTCTAAAAGGAAGGAGGGAGGTAAGCTAAATGACAAAGGAAGAAAGCATGACATAGCAACAATTAAATAATAATATGAACGTTTTATTCATGATAACAACATAAACAAATTTAGCATGGCCTCAACCATACATCTAAAGTTTGTTGAAAATCATTTCAAACGTAAGTTAAAGTCAAAACAGTCATCTAAAAGAGACAACAACTTGACTAGCCTAATCTGTCACAAAAGTGAATATTGGCAACATAATTGTGAATATTCTACAACTAACCAAATCACAAGTTAATAAATATCTAACCTGATAGTTATTTAAATACAAAAATAAAGCGCCTTAGGGGCATCTTTTAAAATGTTTTTAAAGTGTCTGCTTTATTAAAATTAAGGCAGACGTTGCTACATTTACATTAAACATCACACTGATGTTAACACAAACACGAGAGTTTGTCTTTCCGGCATCGAGTCAAACTCCCGCGGGACTAATATGAAACGACTCAAAACAAGAACTTTCCTTGTTAATTAAATTTTATAACATAATAAAATTTGTCTAGTTAAACTACAAGAAATTTCAATTTAATACTTTTAAATATTATTTAGTCTAAACCAAACAATCTGCTACGTGTACGTTATATATATAAAAAAAATTAAGTAGAAAACGTTAGACATAAAAAGGGAAGAATTTACATTTACTCGGAGATCAAAGTTGTCAAATTAAATTAAACACTTCCAATAACACAAGCTAATAAATGTGGCAATCAAAAAAAACTTGACTTCTTTGATACTAGCATAATAGTCTACGACATGGTGTCTCTTGAAGAAATTGAAAAATAATAGTCTATGACATGATTTCTCTTGTAGGAATTGAAAAATAATAGTCTACGACATAGTGTTTCTTGTAGAAATCAAAGAATAATAGTCCTCGACATAGTGTCTCTTGAAGAAATCGAAGATTAATAGTCTACGACATATTGTCTCTTGAATAAATCGAAAAATAATAGTCTACGACATAGTGTCTCTTGAAGGAATCGAAGAATAATAGTCTACGACATAGTGTCTCTTGAAGGAATCAAAGAATAATAGTCACTGAGTTTACAAACCACAAGGTTTAAATAGTGTTTCTAGTCGCATATGAATAAGGGGGGAATGTCCAGATTGGTTGATGGTTTTCAACGGTCACTTTTCAAACATCACGCCATACTTGACTATTCTTGGATTGGCCAGGTCGCTTCAACACCAGCCGCCTTGTTTTTGCGCTCCGTTGGTCGGTGGAAGTGAGCTACAAACATCACGCGATAAATTGGTTCTTGGATTTGTCTTCCCCGCCGGACACCAGGGAAATTCCATTTAGTAGATGGTCTCAGTCAGTTCCGATTTGACCTATCCGCTCGGAACCTCGGCTAGTGGTGCACGACGGCTGGTTGATACCTCCTCTTCGACTTAGGACGCGAGGTAGTTTTCAGGTCTTGAAGGTTATTCTAACCAGAAGAAATACAAGTGGTAAGTACATGAAAATATTGATTTTGTGGGCGAGTTTCGTTCTTGATTGAATTCTTACAGATTAAATACAATCTACATAGGACTACAATATAGAAGCTTACTATTGCAGGAAGTTTATTACTATTGATGTTTTATATGGAGTTGGTAGTATGACTCTTGAAGGAAACCTTCGCCTGACGTTTAAGATGGGGGGGAGGGGTAGTATGTTGTAACATGTTGCAATGTTACATGGCGAATAAAAATATATAAAAAGTAACCCGGCTGGATTAAATAAATCAATAAAAAAATTGCGCGTTTTCATGCAGAAAAAAAAATATGAAAAAAATCTCAAATCTTTGAAAAATTGTATTTCAGTGGAACTGTCTAGAGTTAAAGAAAAAATATGATTATTCAGCCTTTCTAAATGATCACCTTTTAGTCGTGGCGAGTGCGTTTACAAGGAATCTGATACCCAAAGGGCAACGTGTTAAAATCATCGGTTATCCGCCATTTGATGTACACTGGCTGGTAGACTTTACTCTGCGAAACGGTACATACAGTCACAAGACCTTTTCCGACAATTTTGTGCGGTATCTATATGTATCTTTCCGCAACCTGTTCGGTGACCTTCGCTTTCAAAACGTCAAAATTAACGTCGTTCCAGTTGCCGTAGTTTATGATGATCCCGCGAACCTTGCATACCGTTTTTGTTCTAGCAGGATCACCACCAACACAAACTTGGTACGCGTAATTCTTGCGACCGCCAGATACAAAGGCGCTAATATAGCTTCCCGGACCGCAACCTTGAAGTTCCTCAGTAAGGTCACCTAAAAAGTCTCAGGTCAGTGGTTTCTAATCGCCGGGACGTTCCATGAAGAGAACGCTTTCGGTATCGTGATACAAAACGCGGTCCCCCAATTTTTCAAGGATAATGTATAAGTAAACCTAGCCATAGCAGTCGTGTAAGATGCCACCGCCACACTCGTGTTAGGGTTAGGGCGCAACGCGTTACGTGCATCCTTGTAATTGAGGAACATAACCTCATCATTTACATCAATGACGCTGTCCATGGTGATGTACGGATCCGTCAGGTACTTGTGAATGCCCTGATAGTCGTTGACAACGGCTACGTGTGGTAAACTGTGTCTTTGCCAAAACTTTCCCCATAGCGAATTTAAAAAGCCAGAGTTCTGATAACAGGGCATTTATAAACAGAGCCGAAATCGAGTTTTACTCCTTCCCTTTCTTCATAATTTTGAATGTAAGCTAACTTCTCATCTTGTGAGGTACACCACTCTGGCCATCCACTGGCTTCTTGTTTGATTTTACAAAAAAGTATCAATGTACCCATGAAATAACCCGCCAGAACGTGTCTGACGGTCGTAAATAGATACATTGTACTCCCACACTTTGTGTACGGCTTCAATGGTGTAGCCTTTCTCAACGGCTATCCGGATCTCGTCAATCACCCAAACGCCTTTCAACAAGCGAATTTTTTTTTGTCGTTATGCTGCCACGCGCCTTGGTTTTTCTCCTCCTCGCATTTCCTGCACAAGATGAACATTAGCTTGTTGTGCATCCATGTAGGCAATATGGGCATGAATAAATTCCGCGGAGGCGTCACGGTAACTTTGGCTATGCCTTCTACTTGTTCTATAGACGGACAATTTGGTTCCAAGTGAATTTTGGGGTGGCCGATGGGATATTTTTTGTACTTGCAAACGTAAAGATACAACGAAAACACATCCAAGTACTTGATCTTCTCTCCACAAGAAAGGTCTGCTTCGTGGAAGAGCTTGATACAATTTGTACGCCCGCCAAATAATGCGTCCCTGGGACTGAAGGGCTTCTTGCTGTACACCTCGTGCTGGAGTACAAATTGTTTCAATTCCTTGTCTGTGCATTTCATCGCATTAAACATACACTCCCCCATCTCTACGACCTTGTAGCCGGCATTCTTAAATTTTTGCACGCAAGTCATGGTCAATTCATAGCGCGTCTCCATGTTCTCGTGGGTTTTTTTTTCATAGGGGTGGTCCTATCGGTATAAGAGAGAGGGCACACGTGCCAATAACAGCCCCAGAACTTGAAGATGGTGGTGGTATCTCCAGCTTTACACTTCGCCCTAACATATATTCCTTACGGCCGCTACCCGCATGAAGGATAGAGACACCACGTTGGATGGCCTCCCAGAAGACCCATTGTACGGTGACGTGCGACTGTTGGTCTGCACACTGGTAGCCACTGGTAGGGATGATACCGATGGTATTCTCCTTAAGATGACTTCGGCGGTAAACCAACATGGCCGCTACTGCGATCGTACAAGCCTCTCTGAAAGGATCCACCTTTGCTTTTTAATAATCATGTCTCTAAACTTTAGGCAGGTCTTCCGTAGGATCTATACAGCTTTCACACAATACAGTTCCAACTCGCGGTTAAAATCAAAGACATAATTTTCTTTGATCAACACGTCATTCCACTTCTAAAAGTTCTCCTTTCCCTCAACCGACATCTCACCGATGCCATAGTCCTCCTTTGGTGGCAAGGGACCCCTATACCCCGCGTTTTCTTTTTTATTGAAAAAATGGGGGAAATGTCCCTTGGCCAAAGACTCGCTCAAGCCGAATGTTTTGGGCATCTTGGTCAACGACATCGGGAGAAAGTGCAGTGAGTCAATAAAGTGGAGCGGGCCGTAACACATGAAAATGATTTTCCCACCGTTCATTATGAGTTCTGGAGTACATTTTTTTTTTACCTCCATCGTGTATTTTAAAATAAAATTTCCATCATAGCCCTTCGAAATATGGCCTAGGAGGGTGATAAACTTACATTTTGTTGCTCTAATTTGCTATATAAATCCAAAAATTGGACCATTGTGGTATCACCCTTTAATATGCGAGTCCTATTGCCCTCGCATTCAGTGCAATGATGGTCATTTACATTTATATGAAGGCAGACCTTGCAACACGTCTGCACGACACAGAGGTTAGGTTCTTGCAAGTACGTGATGACCGCACCTTGAAGAAGCGTTTCTTGTCTGTATCCAAAATCAGAGAATACAAACATGAAGTTTCTCTTTTCCTGTGTCGGCTTGGATGGGGCTTGCTTCATATCGCAGAAATGGCCAAAAGGACTATATGTATCGCATACTCTACAAAAATTCTCATAACACCTATGTAAATATTCTGCTCTTTTCAAACTGAAAAATTGCCTGCATACCTTACAAACCTTTTCATCATCACAGACCGACATGTGACCTCTGCAAAAACCGGGACGTTTATGGTTATCAAAACATGTCTGGTTTGTGAACTAACGCCCACAGTCTTTACAGGTCACAGTCCGAACTCCACTGCAGACTGATTTAGCGTAACACTTTTTGTATGTGGATTCGCATTTGTGCACATTTTTATTATTGAACGCCATACGGCACTCGCGTCAAAAGTACCCGCACTTAAATGCGGCTGTCAATGATGTTATGATATCAAAATAGTTTTGCTTATCTTGTGAAAATACAAATCAAGGTGGCCCTTAGAGGTATGTTTAGGAGGCGTAGGCCCTACATATAGGACCTGACAACTCCGACGTTCCCTGAACAGTGTGATTTTGTATTCAGAACGGTAAGTTTGAAATTGTTTCAGTTCTGTGATTCTACCACCTTTCAAAAGATTCACACGGGCATCACGGCATAGTTCCTCAGCTTTGATTTTTTGAATAGGACGACCCATTTTGATTTGTTTTAAAGGTGTTCACGTCCATGCATCCTGGATATCTTTTAGTATCACATATAGCATTGGTGACAATCAACCCACGGGCAAGGCAAAGTGTGTCGCCATTTTGAATCTTACTGATTCCTTTGCTATTATAGCTATATGTGCTAGCGGGAAAGAGTTTATCATATTTATGATTACCCCTCCCGCGCAGCTCTTTAAAGTGGTGTAACTTGACATAAAAGATGGATTAAGTGAAGAACGAAGCATTGCTTTGTAACACTCGTTCTACATTAAAGAGCACAGCCTGCGCGTCAAGCTGATCTGCCCACCTAAATGAGACAAATACAGGTCTTGACGAGGAGTCTGTGTTGACTAATAGACCTACGTGATCCTCCGCCATAACTCCGTAATCCTAGAGACGCCCTAGCAAAGCATTGATTTGCTCAATCCAGGTTTTAGCGTCATGATCGCTCTCTGGCTTCCCTAACTGTATGATCAACTCACGCCTCACGTGAAAAACCACTTTAACTGCTTAATTCTCTCCTCGACGATTCGAAGAGAGACACCTTGGGACAATGCTCCACCAACCTGTTTACCGGGCCACTAATTCCCGGCTTTGATACCGAAGATGGTCCAGCTGCCACCACCACGGATTGTGGGAGGTCCGTGGATCCCATCTGCCTCGCCACAGCTTTGGTTTGAATACAGTCTCCCAGGCTCGGAGGCGGTGCTCCTGCAGCGGGGTGCTCACAGCAGTCGCCGGGGTACTGTCTCCTTGTCCCGACGGTGGTACCGCTCCCGCTGGGAGGATGGAGCTGACATCCCCCACCTCCATTTTAACTATAGCACAAAAGCACGTGTCAAACTAACTTCAAAGTAAACACTTTAAATATAATTGTTCCAATCATATGTATTTTATTTTCTGCAAACTAACGCGTCTTTTTCTCTTTAAAATGATAGCACAAAATATATAATACTTTTCAATTTCAAACTACTTGGTATTTATATAATATGTTATGATTTTTCCTAAACATAATTGCTTTAACTGATACCAACATTCGCAAAGTGTTTGAAATAAAATATACTTGAACCCTCGGACAGCTACAAAATACAGTCCAGGGCAGTTAATTTATCACTATAAAAGGTTAAACCTACATTTTCACCCATGCCAGGGAATCGTATCCGGGACCCTATGTTCAGCAAACAAATTTATAGGGTTTTCTATCTTTTTAATAATCGGCTAATAAAACAATATAATTTCCCTGGTTTATTAAAACCGATATATATTTGAATACCTTTAAGAAATATCTGTATACTTAAAACACATTGAAACACTGGATCTACATTATTCCCGTTTTAAAATCGCTCAGCGGAGTAAAACATTTTTTCGGCTCTAAATTGCATGCCAACGCCATCTGTTAAACCGATAATAAATAAAGTTTACCACAACCGCGCTAATGATTGTAGAAATCTATCTTTAAATAAGGTATTGAGGAAAACATGTTTTAACACAAATTGGTAGAAATAGATATTGATACTAGAAAATAATTTTTAATGGTCAGAATTAAGTTTTCTGTTGATAGAAATAATTTTGTTTTAGAATTAAATAAAAGTTTTTTCATTAAATATTATAATTTAATTTAAATCCGTTACTGTTTTCCATCCTAAAGCTCGGGTCACTTTTTTATTCCTAAAAATGCGAATAACTTAAAAGACTAGGACATCCACAAATCCAGTCCACTGGCTTTTAATTTATCAGACCGACATTTTTAGCCGTGTTTAGTATACAGAAATGCTATCGAATGCGCTAAGGTGACGGTTGAATTTGATCCAACACATTCAAACACGGCTAAAGCGAGAATTATAATTTTCTCTCTCTTTTCTTTGCATTTGAATGTTTGTGATAATAACCTTCTATACCATGGAAATAAGAGCTAATATTCTTTTGGTTAAACTTGAAACGTTTAGATGGCAAAAGGGTTTGGTATGCCAGCGAACGGTGGTTTTGGGGAAGAGAGGACGTGGTTAAATCTTGCGTTATAAGATGGGTATTTTAAACCTGGTGGTTATATAGTATTGTTACTTGTAGACAGTACTAAATTATTTTTATAGTAGTTAAAGAATGGCGAACTTACATACCAGCTGGTCTATCGCGTCCAATTCACCCCAAACATCAGACAAACTGCTGATAGCATTTCCGATTGCGTCGGGTTGAAGCATCCCGGTGGCGTGAAGACAGTGGTGCTGGGAAAAGCACCGACCGCTTCTAGGAGCTGTTCCGGTACAAGGCCCATCTTCGCTTAGCCGCTTTCAAGGGGCGGCGCCCGCACACATGCCGCTAAATCCATTGCGGGCGCCTCATGGTCCCTCAGCCCAGCATCCGGCCCGTATGGATCCCAGTAATCTTAAATTAAATAAATACATATTAATTACTATCGTGGGATAAAACCACTGCCAATTCTCTAAATTTATAGTAGGACGCTAATTATCCATGTACTAGTCGACATCCGCCAGGCAAATTCCGTCCTCGCTAAAAAGAGCTAAAGGGTCCGGGCTATCGAGCGCTGCTGGCACTGCAGGCGTCGGGGGTGCGTCTTCTTGACAGTCTATCAAAGGAACAAATACCGCTGTACACCAAAGACGTAATAAGCAAAAGAGTGACCATTAAAATATACAAAACGCTTTTAAAACATACCTAAATTTATCCAATTTTCCAGAGCGTCTAAACTCATTTCGATGTTTATCACTTGCAATTATTAATTATAATGACCTAATGTAATGATTTCAAGACCTATTTATAGTCGCTTCAACGGGATGTGTCATATGTAAAGGTGGCGGCTTTTTATTGGTCGATAATATTGATTCCGCATCAGTGGTTGCCCGATCCATGTAAAGAGACATACATTTTCTGCTATCTGGCATTCGCACTAGCTCTCCCGATGAGCAAGCACGTCTTTCTCCGCTACTGGCTAGGGGGGATCCGATATGCTGTGAAGGACTGCTATCCACACTCTGCGTTCGTATTTATTTTTTCCAGCAGCACAAATGTGGGTACACATCTTGCCCTTTGATGGAAGGAGGTAGGGGGTTCGAGTCCCTGCAAGGTCGACAAGTGCCAATTACTTTTATAAATACAAACCCTGTATTGCATATAATAATTATTTGTTGTTGCTCCAAAGGTCCCGGGTTCGAATCCCATATCCAGGTGTCAATTATATCTAGCCAGAGTAATCCTCATTAAAAGCATAAATAATTGCTTTGGGCTATTTGTTTCTTAAACTACTATGTATGTTTTCACATATCAACCCTGCGCAAATGATGGTACAGCAACTAATTTTATCCTTCTGTCTCTCTCATTCAACCAAAGATATCCAGACGGTGTTGGAGGCTTCAATTCACCCGTGTTCAGGTGTCAATGACGCGAAAGTGTGGATACACATCTCACCCTGTGACGTAAGGAGCTAAGGGTTTAATTCCCTTAGATGGTAACAAACGCTAATTACTTCACATTTCAAACCAGGGCAAATGGAGGTACACATTTTGTCTGGTCACACACCACCGTCAAACTCTGGCCGGCGACCGATATAAGGGCTTCAAATCCCTACCACCCCGTCGAAAAGATACCGAAGTTCGAATCCCAGCGGGCACGCCGTCTAAATGTCAAGATCATCTATTTCCGGTGGTGAAAGCTGGAAGAATTTCCTTACTGCGGTAAACTGTTGGACGCAATAGCATCTAATATGTAAGTTTGCCACTCTTTAACTATTAAAGAATATATTTTACTAACAATACGGTCTCTCTCTATCTCTCTCTCTCCCCCAAAATCAGCTCTTAACTCACTCTTGCCTGAAGATCTTAGTTAAAGTTTGTGGTAAGAGATGTCGGTTGGGTCTAAAAACAGGTGCTTTCAACCCCCACTGTGACTTTTTCAATAACAGATAACGTGGCCATCTCGTAATCATCAATTTGATACACTGGCGAGGGAATTTGATATTTTAAAAACGAAAATATACTGTTTCAACATGTTTAAGTATACCGACATAATAATTATATTGCTTTTAGCAGGTTACTAACAAGAGAGACAGAACTCTATATTGCGCAAGAAAATTATTTTTGTTGAGCCAGAGGTCCCAGGTTCGAATCCCGTGTCCAGGTGTCAATAATATCTAGATGTAGTAATCATCACTAAAAGCATAAATAATAGCTTTGGCTAAATGATTCTTAAAGTACCTATATGTTTCAATTTACATCTTGGTAGGAAGACATCTTTTCACATTTCAGCACAGTGCAATTAATGGTATTTCAACGTGTTTAAGTATACCGACATAATAATTATATTGCTGCTTTAGCCGGTTATTAAAAGGGAGAGAACCCTATACCACGCATGATAATTTGTTTGTTGAGCCAAAGGTCTCGGGTTCGAATCCCGTGTCCCGGTGTCAATGATATCTATATGGAGTAATCATCACTAAAATAATAAATAATAGCTTTGGCCATTTGAAACTACCTATATGTTTTAATTGACATCCTGGAAGGTAGATATCTTTTCACATTTCACCCCCTCGCAAATGATGGTACAACCACTAATGTTATTATTCTGTCTTTCATTCGGACAAAGATATCAAGGTTTGAATCCATGTTACCATAGATGGCGAACGCTTAAACACAACAAGGTACTTTAATAAGGATTGTTTACAAAAAAATTGGCCCCTTAATGGGCATTAGAAAGACCGGGGCCTTCAGAGGGCTACGACCCATTGTTTCAAAAGACTTGGGTGTGGCGGGTTCATGACTCTTCAACAGAGTTGTTGGCACCCTCTTTCAACATTTATAACAAGTTTAGAATTAACAACTCTCAGTAAGGGTTGTTGCAACATCAAATTTTCCACCATGAGGGATCTGACCCCACTGAACTCACGAAGAGGGATATGTCGTGGTGAGGGGGTGAAGTGAAAGGAAGTCCAACAGAGTCTTGTGAGAGGGAGCCAATGTTCACTATACGCTATGCTGCCGTCAGGAGAGGTTCGTGCTGCTCGTTCTCTCCCTTGGGAAGGGGGTAGGGGAGGTATACTCCATTCACGGTAGGAATTACTCTCTGAAAGGTCTTTTTTCCTACCAAAATCCTACTATATAATAGCTTTCTGCTAGGGAAAAAGGCCTTTCAGAAAACAATTCCTATACTGAACAGACTTTAATTGAAAGGGGTCTCACGGCTGCTAACAGCTGCCAGCTGGTCAGTGGTCGCATTCTACGCTACGCTGCCGTCTCGAGAGATGTTCGTGCTGCGTGTTCCCTCCGATGCCGTGGAATGTACGCCAATAAATAAAATAAACTCCCATACAAATAAATAAAAAATAAACTCCAACGCCCGTCCAATCCTACCCTGAATTTAAAAAAATGAGCACACATAAAAAACCAATGGGGACAGAAACAAACAAGTTTGTACAAGAACCAACATGTTTGGATCACTGGAAACGGGGGCAGAGTGGTTGGGGAAGGGATAAGGGCAGGAGAGGGGAGGGGAAAGCCAACAACTAATCAGAGAGCAAGGGGGCGTAGTCACGTGACCAAATCCAGCCAATCACAGCCTGTTTTCAACGGTCAACCGCACTAATTGTGTTGGTCACTATACACTAGTAGAAACAATCTCAACTTTTTTCGCGCTTCTCCATAAAATATGCTTGGAAGAACCAATCAAAATTCAAAACCAACCTACTCAATACTGCAATACAATACAATAATGCAATAGAAAATTATATATATAAATATTGAGTTGCCTTAAGTTTGTGTCGCAAAGCATCATGAGATTGTAAAAATTCTGCTAGAGTGTGAATTGCCCTCAAGCAGATTTTGCTCCAAGTTCTCAGCGAACGTGTGAATAAATCTTTAACTGATCAAATGAAAGACACGCGAAAAAATTCAAGGATAACATTAATTTTAAAAAGGGGGAAATTAAGGGAACTTCAACGGCATATAAAGCTGTAATAAAGACGACGGTCAGTTTTGAGAAACTCATTCCAAGAAAAATCGGTCAGATTTGAACTATAACCACACAAGTAAGAGTAAAAATGTAGCTATGTCTTAAGCTCATAATGATATAAACGCACCTATGTCTTAAGCCCATAATGGTATAGACGCACCCATGTCTTAAGCCCATACTGGTATACACGCAGCTATGTTTTAAGCCCATAATGGTATAGACGAACCTATGTCTTAAGCTCATACCGGTATAGACACACCTATGACTTAAGCCCATAATGATATACACGCACCTATGTCTTACGCCCATGATATACACGCACCTATATCTTACGCCCATGATATACACGCATCTATATCTTAAGCCCATGATATACACGCACCTATGCCTTAAGCCCATAATAATATACACACATGACGCACCTCGTATGTCTGAGCCTGGCCATGATTGCTTGTAAACTAAGGACAGGAAAAAAGGCAAGGTATAAACTTGAGAAATGTTGCAACACTGTACAAACTAAGCACAAGTAGCGGTGATTTTGCAGATAAAATATAGAGGAGTGAACGCAGTCAACAAATACAAAAAA
>CABFWB010003038.1:0-31213 GCA_902151455.1 Timema bartmani
TAGACTTGTGCAAGAGGAAAAATGCAATTTAATAGGCTGAATTCTTTTAACAGCTGGAACTTACAATTTGATATTTTGGACCCTCTTCACATTTGCAGGAATAATAATGTTGAATATGGTTGAAATCCTTTTGTATAATATCGCTAAAGTTTTTTTAACTATACATATATATATATATATATATATATTTATCTCATTTATAATTCTTGACTTACATTTTGTTTATAAATAAAACTTTGCATTTAACTAACTTCTAATGTTTCTCTCCTCCTATTCAAATAAGTATTTATTTTACAAAATAGGAAATATTCTTGAGTTATTGTCTGTTGGTTCCCTTTTGGCCTAGCACAATAATTGCTGAGTGGGTTCTGAGGAAACATGAGCAAATATATTGTATTATGATATATTGTCTTTTATTGTCCTATCGGCTTACTCTGCATTTATTCTCTTCTGTATATTTTTAACACTTGTAAGCCTGCTTTGGTCCTGGAGGACTAAGAAAGGGGCTACAGACGTACTTCAAAATATTTCTATAAGGACAGTTTTGAAGTCATATAACAATGAAAACTTTTTTTTGAGGATTGCTATTTCTAAGCAGGCCCTCAACATCTATAATTTCATTCAGAATGCTTTGGTAATTTTATCAGTAATTAAATTATCTTGTACCTGCAACTCCTTAATATAAGATATAATACCTTGTTTTTAAATACACAATTAATAAGTCAAAGTATTGGTAGTTTAAATGAAGTTAATTAAGGCAATTTGAAACCTAATATTGAAATGAAGATGTTTGATAAATAAATATAAGTGTTTTAAATACAAAAACCAAGTGTAAACATACATTCATACAAGTAATATACTATAATGAGGTTGGTAAAAGGTTAAGAAACTAAAATTAAAATAAAGTTATCTGGATGCATTTTTTATTTATTTATTATATTGAACTATTAAAATTAATAAGTCAAAGACAGATAACAAATATCTTATTTAGTTCACTAGTGATCTTGACCTTAATTAACTTCATTTAAACTATCACTACTTTGACTTATCAATTTTGTAATTAAAACTAAAGTCTTATATATTATATTAAATAATGCTCCTTACTCTCAACATTAGAGTGTCATCTAAAATGATCTGCAACTCCTTGTTTAGTTAGTTAATTTTTTTGTTATATCTATCAAAAACAAAGGTCCAACAAATGATGTTAATTTAATTCAGAAACTGATATTTTCTTCTTGTCCATAAAAATCACAATTCCTTCTCATAGCTCAAAAAATGGTTTTAAACATTTTCCAATAATTGGCCATCTTACATTGGTAAAATACATTATGTCACCATATTCAGAACCAAATTAGTTCTGGAATTCCTTGAACTGGCAACTGCACACGCGATCAAAGGTAGTTGACTGCTTTTATAACCACATCCATTACATGGTTCAATGACAACACTTGAGCGCATAAATTTGGCTGATGTATCAAACAGTGTATGACAAATAAATCACTGGTTTCAATGGTTTTCACATCCAACTCGTTCATGAGCAACTTCACAAATCCTTTATTTTTCCCCTATTATAGCCGGTGCTCCATTTTTTTTAGTAAGGAAAGTGCATATAAATTGAAACTATTGTCACACAAACACTTTTTTATAGCTTGGAAAACATCTTCCCCTTTGGTCAAGTTTTTTAAGCTTCTGTCTCTTGGAAATAATCCTTAACTCTATGAATAAATACTGCAAGTTGTTAAATAACAGTACTTTCATTGAATGCTAAGGAATAGTATTTGAAATAATGAATCCAATCTTGCAAAGTCACCACTATTTCATCTGAGTTATAATTAATGCAGCAACAGATTTATGCTTTAAAATATGTTTATTCCACAGGAAAAAAATTCTTTTATAACAGTTTCCTAACACGTAAGAAAATGACTTGATTCTATTTGCAATTAACATTGCAAGTGAATAGTATGAGTTGACAATGTTAGATGATTGATGTAATGATGAACAAAGAGCAATTGTTGAGCCTTTAAATCACAATTAAAAGCAACCACCTTGTGTTTGTTACAAATATTCATTGAATTTAATATATATCATGTTTTGGTTCATGGTGTATTTTAACACTGTATGCCTTAAATACAGTAACTGTCTCTCTGCAAAGCAAACAGCCTTAATTCACAAGAGATTATCTATTCCAAAGTCATTCACATTGAATGTCCTCTTTTACTTTATATCCATTATCGTTTCCAGCCTGTGGCCTGGGTCAGTTTTTATTCAAGCCATATTTTTTTACTAGCGGCTTGCTAGCTCTGTCGTAGCTTCATATCTATTATAATCTAACTTAAGACTAGGATAGGCACAACACCCTATCCCTGGCTGTTAATTCATCACTGTGGAAGGGTAAATCAACAATTCACCAATGATACATTTTACGACCATGCCGGGAATCGAACCCAGGACCCTTAGCTCAGTAGAAAGACACGCTACCGACTGAGCTAAGGTGTCGGATGGATACACTTTATGAAAATTAAAACTAGCAATGAACATAGTGATTAAACAATCTCAAAATATTCCATTAATTTGTTTTGTCATCCACTACACTAGGGCTAATTAATTTATTTATGTAGGTTGCTTATAATTTTGGAACAAATAACAAAGTTTGATAGAAACTTTGTACACATATCTTACTAAAATATTATGTTTTTTTCTATAGAATTAACATTTATTTCAAATACTTACTCATGTCCAATAAGTTGTTGATGAGTAATGACAGAGGAAGTTTCTAATGCGTTTTGTGGTACTGACATAAAATGCCCATCTACAAAGTAGCCATCATTTTCAATATTAGAAAGCGACTCCCATACAACTCTTGGCTCGTGGAGGAAACCTTGGTCAGTTACCAATTGAAATAGCTCATTCTGAAGAGAAAAAAAATAAAATAATATCATTAGTTTTATCAGTAGTGTAAATTATTAAAGACATTTTGTATTACATGTTAAATGTTTGTATTACAGGTTATTAAAACAAACATTTAGTAGTATGTTAAATTATAAATATATAATACGGGGTGTTCAGAAACTCACTGCCCAAACTGCACATCTAGTTTGTTGTAATCTTAAGTAATACAAATTCCCTATACACTTACATCCGGCAAACTATGCTAATATCATTAAATTGTTTTCAAAGTTTCGGTGTACAGCGCTGGGAGACCAAAGCTGTGCAAGTTTGTGTATACAACAGGTTGCATAGGAGCTAGGTGCGCAGCACTGCACATGTAAAATTGGCGAGCACTTTATGTGATGTAGGACTGTTAATTATGATCCTCAGAACGTAATCACATTTCTAGATGGACTGGTGTGTTGTTTACTATTAATTGTGGTATGTTCTGCTATCATACTCCATAATGTCGAGATGAGCAGTAACTCCTATGCAACCTGTTGCACACGCATGCTTGCACAGCTTTGCTCTCCCAGCACTGTACGCCAAAACTTTGAACACAATTTAATGGTATTAGCATAGTTTGCTGGATGTAAGTGTATAGGGATTCTGTATTATTTTTGGTTCAAATTATATGTGCAATTTGGTTTAGTTTTCAAAAACCCTGTATATCTACATTAATGGCTACATGGTTTAAAGGTGTTATGTGGGATAACACTGAGATAAGTTGCAGGCGTTTAGAAATCCCACATTATTTAAGAAGATGTTTGATATTTTTAAATGTCATTTTCAACTAAATGTAGACAAAATTTATCAACTGGTGTCTGAGCAGTTAAATTTTGAGTTTGAAGGTTTTTTAAAAATTTCAATGAAGATTTACACAAAAATCTTTATTTCTGAGATTTAAGTAAGGGTTAGAAATCTAGATATTGCCTTCCTCTATCAAATAAGTATTGTTGTGAGATAGTAACAAGAGAACATGTTGAGATAATATGGGATTGTTTTATAGGGTTTTATTTAACTTATACTTTTTTCAAACACTTTACATTTAAATTTAAACTTTTTAAATGGTCAAAACTTTCACCTACATTTTGGTGAACACTTTATTTAAAATTATCAAATCACTTATCAAATAATTCAGGATTTATTAACGTCTTCAATGTTTCTCAATGCTCTCCTATGTAGCATCCTCAAGGAATTAATTGCAGTGCACTTAATCACCAATTACATGGAGATTGGTTTACAATTGTTGGGAGGGTGCATTGGGGTTGGTTTTTCACAAGTAACTTATTATTATTTTCCCATCCTCTTCCCACACTAATGTGAGTGCAATTGTTCTCAAATACTTTACCCATAACTATAGTGTTGTGTGTACTAATAAACTGGTTTAAAAAAAATTAACAAAAATAAAATCTTGAAAAGCAACTCGACAATTTGGCCTCACACACCAACACAATACAATGACCTACCCAAAATGGTATATATAATTAAACTCTATTTTTAGTCCAAAAGTAAAATGTTCCAATCTTTGTCTGGAACAATTTATAAATAATAACAAATCAGCTTTCAAAAGATTTTTAAGAAAGAAAAGCTTGTCTTAGTGAGTTTTGTATATATCATCAAATATTTCTTGAAATTAAACTCACAGTAGTGTAGTGGAGGATGGAAGGAGGAGAGGAATAGGAGAATTTTATCAGTAATCCCATGAAGATCCCTCTGCTAGCCAGTTATCCAATAATAATTCCCTGAAAACTCCCAGCCAGCAAGCCAGTATTTCAACATTAGGACACCCGTCCTCTTACTCATTTCAAAGAATCATCATATGTTCCTTCTAACCATTGTTTTTTACCTTTCCTTTTCACTGATGTCCTTAGATCAGAGAGATGAGAAAGCTATTAAATGATTAGCAACATATTTAGATTGGTATTCATATTTTAAAAATAACCCATGTGGAAAAATCTAATCTGGCCAGATTTACTCAGATCTAGCTGGTTTTAGACCAGATCTGGCCGAATCTGGACAAGATCTGGCCGATTTTGGGCCAGATCTGAATATTATTGGAAGATAATTTACATATATTAATTTATTTATATTTTTGCTTATCATAGGCCCATATTCACTTTGCATATTTGAGAATTAATGGGAGTAGGAGCATTTTTAACCATTGGTTGGCGTATTTTGTTAGAAAGCATGCCAATGTATTTTTTAATTGATTGTAAAGAAGATAATTCGGTGGCGATTTGTGAAGAGAATAATATAATATTTGAGAATGAACAGCAAGATGTTGACAATAAGAGCACGTGGCCAGCTGGAAAAGTTATGAAGGACTATTCAGGGAAAACGCTAGAAAAATCGTGTAAGTATAATATTAGTCAACTAATCTTAAGTTTTTAATCTTATTGTGTAATAAATCTTATTTATTTTATGTATGCTTTTTTATAATTATGGATTCTTTGACAATTAAGCTAAGGGCTTATCCATAAATAAAAATTTGTCACTTAGGCGCCATGCTTTTAGTAGCTATAGTAGGCTTACATAACAAAAAAAAAGTACTTTAAAACAACCTATATAAAAGAGTGAAGATAATATTCTAAATAAACACATACAAAACCTTCATAGTGAATATTATTAGCTAGTTAGTAGGCCTAGTTCTGGTCCTATTTTAGAAAATCGATTCATGCACTCAGAGCTGCACGTCAATATATCGTTTGCTCATGTATATGATTCCTAGCCATTTCCTGAAATGTCTCTGAATCAGCATAGTAGTATTGACTACATAAATCTATCAATATTTTCACATGTTGATTCTTAAAATTTTTAAAATGCCTGATTTTGACAAAAAATATCAGCTTTGACCAATAACTTTCCACTTCTTCAGTGCAGAAAGGTAGTTAATAAAAGTTGAAAACTAAGAGAGTTAGTTTAAATACTTGTTTATATGTTATGATATAGAACTCGCCTAAACTTACTCAACCTTTAACTTCCTAACCTTGCATGCCTGAGATAATTAAAGGCTAAATTAAATGGGATGGGTAATGTTTATTTAGTTGGACTCCTAGTAGGTGGTTTTCTGCAAAGTTGTCAGCAATGATAAATTAAATAATTATGTGGTGATCAATATGCCGTAAATGTGACAACATTATTTTATTTGGCTCGCGGGTTAGTAGAATGTTGTTGAACAAAAGAAAAATATCATGTCAGGTGTTTTAATGTGTTTAATAAAGCTGATACAATTTTGCCAGTAATCTGCAACTATCTTTTAAAAGCGGCTAAAAGGGCTAGGCCAGATCCGGCCAATCTCAGATCTCCCCAGCTCTGGCGTTTTTCCACATGGGAAGGGAGATTGGGACTTTGTTCTAGCTCTGGTCGAATACACTAGTGCAACTTTATTGATTTTTCCAGAATTACTCCAGGAAAACTCATAATCTATTAAAATAAATAGGCCTATGCAGATAGCCAGGATGGGTATTCAGACATAGTACATAACAATAAGAATATTTTTTTTGTCAATAACATTAGTTTTAATTCCATACAAATTATGTAGAGTCCAAATAAAATCAAAAACACCGATAAAACACATTTTTTAAAAGCAGGAAAAGATTTCATGAATTGCACTTCTTTAACTAAATACCAACTTGTTGCAAACTAAAATCAGACCAGTTTTCAACAAATTAATAATCGCATTGTATGAAGACAAATACACCAGTCACGTCTAGTTTGGTTTGCTAGTTATGGACGGGGAGGTAGGAGTTTGAATCCTAGTCGGATGTATTGTGGTGTGTTTAGCATAATTGTTTTAAATTTTCTTTATAGCTAAATGTGGCTAGTCACTTTCCTTTAAACCCTTATTTTATTATCTCTACTTCATAGTGAAAATAAGCTGATATCACAAATGGTTAGTGTGCAAGGTGCATACAAATATTACTTCCTGCCATTATATTTTCATAATAATTATGAATGGATCAAATCCTATATTTCTAAAATACAAATTTCAAATCCAAATTTGAATCATTAAATATGTAGTTTTATTAAAAGTGAAAATATTTAAAATTTAATTTAAAAAAAAAGTTGTTTAATACCACTTACAAATGCTATTTTGTTTATCATGTCTATTATGTCAAAAACAACAAAGATGGATTTTTTTTAAGTAAATCATTATTACATGTTGTCCTTTTTTTGTGGGTTTTTAACCTCCAAAATACACATGTCTATAATAAATTCCTTTTACCAAATACTTAAAATTGTTATTTTAAGTTCTTCACAAATGTATTTGAAGTACTTTTTTGAGATTTTTACTAATCTCGAATCTATCTAATACAATAGGATTTGAGCCTCCCATTTCTAAATTAATATTTAATTTTTAAATATTTAAGTATATTTTGAGAAAATAGTTTTAATAATTAAGTGAAAATCATAGTGATATATCCTATTTGCAACACTATTCACAAATTGCTTGATAATAAATGCAATAGATCATAAATATTACTATATTAAATTAGTACTTCTAAGAATTTAAGAATGGGACCAGTTTGTAAGCAATACAAAAGCTGTGCTATCACAATTGTTTAGGCTGTGTAAAACTTCATCAATTTTAGTTTTTTTTCTTTCACATGTTATACAAAATAAAAGAAGAAAAAAAATGTAAAACCAGGTCCAAATCATACACCTTTACTTTACAAAATAAAACAATCCTCCTGTTCCTACGATGTATTTACGAGGCTGCATCAGTTAGATAAGTTGCTCATGCAAACCAGTAATCACACTGCCCTACTCATGTTTATGGGCCCAAGGGCATGTACCCCTCCCCTCCAAAAAATATCAGTTAAAAAACCTATTTCACAAACATGGTTTTGTTTGCGATGACAACTACAGCATATATTAAGGTTTCCAGCGCTTAAATTATATTCTGTTGCACTCAAATATGTGCAGCCTACTTTCCTTTTGTACCCATTCGTGCACAACCTAGACTGCCTGAGATAATCATTAGATCCTGGGAGTTGAGTAAAAGTATGCCTTGTAAAACACTTACTTACACTTCAAGGGGACCACCCTTCTCCATAGGTGTGAGAGAGACCTGCTATGAAGAAGGGAAGTCCCCTTGAAATGTAAGGATGTGTTGTACAAAAAGACTAGGAAATTGGAGGCCATGGGAATGAGGTTTGTGAGAAGCATGTTAGCTTTCACGAGGAGAAATAAGATTAGAACTGAAGTTATCCAATAAAGAGGAGTAGAAGGATTACATGAGAGAGTAGAGGAAGTAAGAGTGAGATGGAAAAAGAGAGGATGATGAAGAAAATGTTTGAAATGAAGTATGTAGGGAAAAAACCCACAAGGGAGGCCAAGAAAGAGATGGGAGGAGCAGAAAAACGAAAGTGTTCAAGTGAGAGGAGAATAATGGAATAAATTAAAGGAGGGAGAGTGGTGGAAGAACAGAAGAAGAGGGAAGCATTATACTAAACTAACTCTGCCACAGGCTGGAAACAGTTGATGATGATGATAATGATGAGTTGAGTAATGTGTGGTGGTGGGAGGGAGGTTTGCAGCATAAAGCAGTCTAAGAACAAAGAATTTGTGACTGAGCTCCTGGACATGTGCAGTCCAGCCTGTATTAATTTCAAGAATAGGGGAAACTCTTAAGTTCCTCTACTCCCCTAACCAATTCTAACTGAAAGCTTAGGCTGGAATTACAAAGACAATATTTCGGTATAGGAATTAGTTGATCCAAAAATTGGCGATTTCTGTCAAAATGTTTGTATTAGCCAAACTTAAGAGGAAATTATAGCAATTTTATGACAGTTGGACAAAAAAAATGTTTTATTAAAAGTGAAAAGATTTTAGTGAACAAATTGTATTAGAATATTGTTTAGTTTCAAGTTTTATTTATTAAATAGAATTTAGAAATTTGGGAATTACAGAAGAGAGGCTATCCTTCCTTATCCAATACATTAGTAAGCAATGCAAACAAGTTATTATAAAATATTAATAATATCTTGATATTGTTAGCAAATTATAAGCAAAATTACCCTAATAAATCAGCCAAAATAGCTTCAAGAAGTATCCCTTTGCTACCAATCCCCCACCTTCCGCCCCCTCTTTTAATTTTGAACAAGGATTAGATCAGAGTGCACTACTACCAGTGGTCTCAAAGTCCAAGCAAGGCAAGGAGGTCAAGGCTCTAATCTCGGTAAGGTGGGCTGCAGGTGATTTTTAATCAGAGGTTTACCAGCATGATTTCCCCGTCCGCTCTTCAGGATAATGTGGGTGCATATTCTCTTACTACCGTCCTAATACTTACCACAAATATTTATAAAATAATTCCTGTGTTGAAACATATCAGCTAAAAAAATGGTGTGCTAAAGGTGTGCCCCACCCCAAATATGTCCAAGAGATGCTTTACACTACATGATAAACATAATTTGCTTGATAAGGGTCCAAACAGAAATTCGCCTTTTGAAAGTGATTGAAAGAGTATAGTTGGGTTAGGTATGGAACTATCAGTAAGATCCCTCAAGATCCCCAAATAAATGGGTGAGTCAGAGTTTGAAAAATTGCAATAAATTATGTATGTAAAGAGCCCTCCCTAAGATTTTTGCTAACTAATATTAATTAGCACTGCTCAGAAATTTTGTTTGAGTGCTTGCCCAAATGAACCAATTTCAATTATTTAATATCTGTGTTTTATTTAATTAGCAAGTCTAGTTGTAGTTCTATAAAATGAAAGCACAATGACATGTTGTGTTTCTTTTTAAGTGGAATACAATGGTGTTAATGTAAATACAGTAGAAGCCTGATTATACAAACATAAATTATCCGAATGACCGATTATCTGTATTCGTATCACAGTAGTGGTTTACGTTATTTCAAAATATGTAATTGCTTTTTAGAGTTTGAAGATTCATTATTATGTGCTGTCGCATAATAAATACATGTGCACTAGTACTCTGCGGAAACGACATTTTGACTCCAAGAATTTTTTTTGCAGTAACTAACAATTTCCCACGGGAATGGGGAGAACATGGGAAAAAATTTAAAAATAATTTTATAATTTAAGCTTATGTATATTTTTAAGATTTTTAAAAGTTCAAACTTAGCATCAACATTTATTTCAATTAAAAACATATAAACAAATAATTTGATTTAAGTTATATTCATTTTAATTTGTAGTAAGGAGAAATATGAAATTAGTATTACAAGGAACGTCCTTGGTAGAATGACAATTGATTGATTGTTACACTTCTTTAGTCAATTAAACAATATAAGTTATGAATATAAGGAATTAGTTTGTTAAAAGATAAATTGTTAGAGCAAGAGAAAGAATTTAAATCATTAAGTCAATTAACAATATGAATTGATGGAGATAACAAGGAATTAATTATTCTAAGAGAAAAAATTGTTGAGTCGGGAATTAAATCAATTACAAATACATAACCGTCTTCCTAAGAATCACCTCGGAGATTGTTAAAGAGCAAATTGATTTTATGAATAGGTAAAACTGTAATTGAGCAATATCCTACTAAGCAACAAAAATATTTTGGAGAATTTACTGAAACTAAAAAAATGTAAATAGTCAATGACTAGAATGGAGCCTTCTACAACATGCAAAAATTAAAAACTCAAATTATATCCCATCCCACCAAAAAAACCCTGCCCTACTACCATCATAGTTGAGACCTGTTTAAGCCAGTATTGTGAAGATTAGAACCTGTATTCATTTTCCCTTTGTCCTATATTTTCTCAATCCATCAAACACCATTTATTGTAACTTCATCATTTTTCATCCATCTATATTCAATAGCGCTCACCAACTGACCCACTAGCGACATCTCGAGCATTAACACTCAACTTTCCCTAACTTCTACGTTGGTCACATGATCTCTTCTGGAAAATTCATCATAAGGGTTATAAATTAACAAATTAATGAACACAAATCTATTGCACTGTGTTAACAATGGGGACAACATCTCAACCCCAATATGAGGGTAAGCTTGATAGTTTGATTTTGTTCATAGTATAGAGTAATTTAATTAAAGTTCTCATTCCACCATTTAATTCTACTTTGATTATTTTTATGTCAGTTTTTGGTTAGTGTCTTTACGTCTCTCAATATTAGTCGAGTTTCTAATTCTTCTGGATACAATTTTTATAGCTCAATACTTAATATTTCGCATTGGTTTTGTCTCAGACTTGAGGATGGCATAATGTGCCGAAACATGTCGTCACATCACCCAGCCTAGAGGCGTAACAAGCTTTTAAGGAGTGGAATCAAAACATCAGATAAGGAACGTCTCTTTAATTCAATCTTTCAAGTAACATTATAATTAGCATTTTTCTAACTAACAATTTCGTCTACACTTCTTTTATAACATCAAATATCTTATATATAAACAACTTATATTATTCAACATATCATAACTATAAATAATGATCTGGATGACACATCTGTTATTGTAACAATTTTGTAATTAATCCTTTCAATTGTTAACACAAGCATTTTAAACGTTTTGACCCTGATAACAAGTTCTTGATAATATTATAATCACTTATTTTAATTTTAATATGTTTCATATGTAATTTAATTTTAATATGTTTCATATGTAATTATCTCATCAGCAATTCTCATATGTGAAAGTTTCACATACTAAGTACCTGTCAAATTGCTAACTTACTATCAATCACCTTTTATTAATCTTATTAATTGTATTGTAACTGTGTAAATAGTCCTTGTTAACTTTTTCTTAGGTTGGTATTGGATAAATTGATCATTCATGTGATTAGTTAGTTTTGATCCTTATTCATGTATTAACGGCTCCATTCCAGTCATTGACTATTTAAATTTTTCTAGTTACAGTAAATTCTCAAAAATATTTTTATCGCTTAGTAGGATATTGCACGATTACAGTTTTACCTATTCATAAAATCAATTTGCTCTTTAACAACCTCTGAGATGATTCTTAGGAAGACGGTTGTGTATTTGTAATTGATTTAATCCTGACTTAACAATTTTTTCTCTTTGAATAATTAATTCCTTGTTATCTCCATCAATTCATTTTGTTAATTGACTTATTGATTTAAATTCTCTCTCTTGCTCTAACAATTTCTCTTTTAACAAACTAATTCCTTACATTCATAACTTATATTGTTTAATTGACTAAAGAAGTGTAACAACCAATCAAATGTCGTTCTACCAAGGACGTTCCTTGTAATACTAAATAATTTGATGATAAATTGCTAAGCTCATGAATATTTGATCAGAAAAAATATATTTTTATAGTTTCAATTTAGTCAAATGTATTGGTAGATGTAAAAAATATTTTTGAATTGGGTAGAAAAAAGGGTCGACAAAATGTATCTGATTTCAGTTATTAGTCTCAATAATAAATTTAAATTTTGTAAACTTTTAGAAATTTCGAATTCAACATTTTATTTATATTTAAATTTTAAGTTTACCAAATAAAATTTAACTAACATTTTTTAACAAGTACTGGTTAAGGTTTCAACAAATAGTAAAATTAACAACAGAGGTCTAATGCAAATACAGTAGAGTCTCAGAAACTCGACCTAATGTAGACAGAGATGGTGACAAGTTATTGAAATGTCGAGTTTTACAAATGAACTTGCATAAGATGTATGTTTACTAAGCAAGGATGAATCACAGTACAATATCGATTATTATAGGTACAGTTGTACTGTACTGTAGTATTGTACGGTACAGTAACAGTAATATATGTACAGTATAATATTGTATTGAATCGAATAACACGTTACTGAATTGGAAAACTAACAAACATAGCATTTGTAAAAACACCACAGCACGACTGTTCCACTCGAGTTACACAAACAAACTGAGAGGTTCTACAGTTGAATGACCTTGGATTGTGATGACTGGCACTAACAACTGTGTGCATGTGGGACTGTCGAGTTATCGAGTGTCAAGTTTCCGAGACTCTAATGTTCTATAATATTTTACATAAATACATTTTTAAAAAAGATTCTAGGATTGAGAAAAAAAAAATTAATGTCATATAGATATCATTTTCTAACAAGGAAAAAATAATAAGTAAAAGAAATTAAAAAAGTTGAGAAATTGTATAATAGTTAGAAAATTAATAATATAGTACTGTCTTTTATTAGGTTAATGTTCGTACCATTGCTGCCAATGAGCCACAGTCTTTCCATGTGAATAGGAACCAAGTTTAGATGTTGATGCCCTAGTGAAATTGCATGAGGCACCAATGTGGCAAAATTTGAAACTCTTAGATGATAAAATTGATAGTGAATAAGTATCACAATAGATATGAAAAATATAATAGCTAAATATGGTTTTCGATTAGCGCGTGTATCCATCAGAAGCGGCCAGTTTGAGTTGGTTTCTGTTCTTTGGAAGTCAGGGGGAGTGGGGATCCCCCATTCTCGGCTATTCTCCCACCACCACTAAACCAGTGGACAGTCTTTGTCAGACCTCTGTAACATTGACCTTGGTTCCGAAATAGCCTGTACTGTGTATGACAGATACTCACAACTGCTCTTTTAAGTTTTTCCACTTTCTTCATTTGAATTCAAACTTAACTAAAATTTTCTTGTATAGCATCAATAGTATTAGTACAGGTTTTATTTTTACCTTGTTTCATAGTGGATTTGAAAAACACACATCGTGTATATCAGATACACACGACCACTCATGTAACTTTTTTCTTTATCAGGCAATACAACTTGTTAAAAGAAAATTATTGACTCGAACAATCCTGTGGATGTCAAAGCCATAAAAAGAAATCAAAATGCTACATACAAAGAAGATGCAGGCCTTTTCTACAAGATAAACAAACCAGAGTAGCCCAGTACACTTATGAGTTTAAACAAAATCCCTATAACTAACTACAGCATTCCAAATACATTTGTATTGATTGCAATTATTTATAGTTCCAAAATTATTTCTTTTGCTATTTTATTTTTCAAAACTAAATAGTTTTATTTTTTAAGTCTAGATCTTTTTGATATTACTTCTAGCTGAAATATGTCTCGAATTCCTTATTTTACCTATTTTAGAAAATTAAATTATTATATTTTCACTTTTATTTTGTCTTTTTTTGTGTGCCTTACTTGTTGAGTGTTTTTAATGTCCTAGTATTAAGTGAGAATGCAACTTTAATTGTTCCCTAGACTTGTAGATTTTGTTGTTTTCATAAGAATTATTTTGATTTGCAGAAACAGGTAATATAATCCAGCTAATTGTAGGAGACACTAAAAACTTGAAGACCATCTTATGGACCAAAAATATATTTTGTAATGGTTTATACCATTAAGACCGAGTTTAAATAAATGCTTAAATATATTTTTGTCATGTTACTTTTAATTCTTGTGTGTTTTCTTTTTTTCATGTCCTGTAGTGAGATTAATATAGACATGCGTGTTTAAGATAAGCATGGCCATCCATATACCTTTTGAAGGTGCACCTATCAGAAACATCAACATCAATCCTTTAATAAGGGATTAGGCTTATTTAAAGCAAGTCATGTAAATGAATTAACTAAAATTCCAGATGTAGATTTAGTTTATGTAAAATCAAAATGTTAAAAGGTGTATTGGTGTAACATCTTGTAATATTAAATTTGTCTAATCATTTTATAACACAAAACCAACACTATAAAATGTGTTAGCCTATATTAAAACATTATATTTTATTTATAATTTTATAACTGCAAGTTAATCCATCCAAATTAGCCACCTTAATCTAGGTTAGGTTAGGAATAGTTACATTTTAGGCTTTTGTATTTGATTTTACTTTGCCACCATTTAATACTAGACCTGTAATTATTATACTTGGTATAAAAAGCAGTTATTGCACAAAGTAGTACTATGTCATGTACTTCAAACTAGCAAGGCCATAAGAAATTACAGATGTACTTTTATTTATCGTTTGGCCCGTCCTAGACAAAGATTTACAAATACAAAACCTGAGATTAAAAAAATACAAGGCATATAGATGAAATTTCGAAGCGCCATAGTGACTTAGGGCCAGTTTCATAGTCAAACTTAGCATGCCTAAAGTGTGAGTCGATACTAAATACAGGACAACACCAAAATGGAATGGGCCAGTTTTGCATATGAAACTGGCCCATTCTATTCAATTTCAGGTAGGTGATGTCTTGTATTTAGTATAGCGCCGCACTTGAGGCGTACTAAATCTGACTATGAAACTGGCACCTAAGACCTGTGCTTTAGAAACTATGAAGGTTAATGTATGCAGAGTTTAGTTGAGTTTATAAATATAGCCTAAAACTATTTAAATTGATTGGTTTCTTGACATAGTTCTTGGCTTTTCTCATATTTGAGAAAGAGTAAGGATAACTTAAGATAATATCCCATTTACTTTATTATTTATGTTGCCTCAGGATAATTTAAGATAATAACCAATCTACTGTATTATTTATGTTGCCTATTTGAACCCCCTTATTTTATTTTTCTTCAATCCATTCCTATCAAGGAAAATGTCAAATGTTATATCTTTATTAGTGTTTTTTTAGAGTTTTGAAGATCCCTAATAATTACAAGAAGCCTTATTTCATATTGTGACACTTTTTACTTAATTAATTGTATCAAAATTAAAATGTTTAAAATGTTTATTATAGCAGGAATTGCTGTTCTTTGAAAATATTTTACCTTGAAAAACATTGTGGAAAGCTAAGAGCAATGTATTTGGAAAAAATTATGAAAAGATAGGATTAATATCCCTAATTTTATAAATTATTTAAGTAGAATGGATCTAATTAGAAAAAGAGGTGGTGAATGTGATTACAAACATGCTACACTCATTGATATTGTTCTTCGCAGTACAATAACAATGGTCTTAGAATAATTGGTTTAATAATTCCATTAATCATTCAAGTGTTTCAAGATTCTGCCACCATCAGCACCACATACATCAACAAAAAGTGCCTATACAAAAAACTTTTCTCAAGTAATCAAGGTGTGCCTGATTAACTCATGTTTTATTTACTAAATCTTACACCAAAGGCGTTTTTTGACTACCGTAAAATATTTATTTTTTCAACTTCTTTACCTATGGATTAAATAATGAAGCTATTACATTGTTAAATATAATTTTCTACTCTGCCATAAATCCATTATTCAAAAGAAAATGGATACATTACAAATAATGAGATTAACATAATAAATCTGTCTTAAGGCAAATCTGTGTGGTAAAATACTATTTTGTGCATAATTTGATTAAAAGAATCAACACTATCCTTATTTTGCTCAAAAATTATATTTTTCTGCCTTAAAGAGCTTCAAGAATCAATATTACCATCAATTATATGTAGTGTGGTAATGTTTAAGATGGGATTCGGTTGTGTTTACTAGGTAGTCATAAAATAAAAGTGACTGAAATTTAGGGTATGCGTCTACTTAATGAAAAATAAAATTAATTTAAATTTATTAAATTACCAACATTGTTAATAAATATTAAACAAAAGTGTGATATTGATAAGACCGCCCTTAGATGGAGCTTGAATTAATATAAATTTTTTCCTGAAAAATCCAATTTTAAAAACGTTTATTTTCCTTAATGTTTTCTTGGAGTTTTGGGTCCCGCACAGGCCTTATATGTACATATTATGTAATTTTATTTTTGATGTGTTGTAAGTAACCACTAGTACATAGATTATATGCCTTTTAGTACTATATTTTCAATAAAGTCTTTTAGTGTGAAGTTCTTTTTTCTCTCTAAGATCAATTATCCAGATTTTCAACTATACAAACTAATCTAGGTTCTATTTAGTGGATAGTTAAGGTTCTTCTGTACAAAGCAGCATTATTTGAGTATGTACAGAAAAGAATCATTGCATGTGTTAAACTGTTCTCTTTTATCAACATGATCATTATTTGAATTTCTTTAATACACATGTATGAACTCAATTAAAGTTACAAAAGTCAATTATGTTAAGAATTGTCAGATTTTAAGGTGGCTTATACAGTAATTCCTTCTATTACATTGTGTTACATTATTGAAAAATGCAATTTTATAGAAAGCAGCATTATAAAAGTTATGTTTTCCCATAAGCATCAATGCTAAGTCTAGGGGTTAGGTTCTAAGGAGCTTAAAAATACCTACAAATTGCATCTTATTAGAAACCGTACATCGTAGATAACGCAAGGTGTGTTGGGATGGTAGCTACAAAATTATTATTATAAAATTCCCCAACTTTTCCAGGTTTTCCAGACAACATTTAAAAAAAATTCCAAACCTATACATTTTACAGTTTTTCTTGGTGGTTGGGAATATTTTTATTTATTACATTGATCACATCTTTTCAAAATATTCTAAGCTACAAAAAATCAACATTTTTACAAGTTCTTGTTCTTTTTATAGTGTGGCCCTGTGTAAATGTGGTATAAAACGAACTCTGTACAACCATATTATGTTACTATTGACATATCTAGGCAATGCATTTTGTTAACACCAAGAAAGAAAATATCTCACTTTTGTTTAAATGTGTAGGTGCAGAATCAGTTAGGTATTTAAATTCCCAAACTTTTACTTCTTTTTGATGAAATTCCCTGAAATCTCTCTGTTTTCCTGATATCAGAGAACTCCCTGACTTTTCCGAGTTTTCCCTATAAAAACAAAGCATTTTTGTACATGCACTAAGCTAACCTAAAACAAAATACTATAGGTAAGCCCAAAGCTGCAGAAATGTCTACACCACTCCGACAGTATTCAAAACGCTGTATAATTGATTGTTTTCTTTTCTTTACAAAAGGAGTTGTAGATGCATTACACAAACATTTAGGACATTCCAGATAGATAACAACTATTGTATAATGAGTGTAACGTGCCTCGCATGGCTCACTGCATCATGCAGAAACTTAGCGCCTAATTCAATTGGTTGAAAAATGATGTTTTAGCCAGTCAGGTGAAATGTTAAGTAAAAAAAAATCACACACTATTAACAACATTGTACCCAAACAATGTTGTGCTGGGCAACATTATGGCAGGAATTGCTGTTCTTTGAAAATATTTTATCTTGGAAAATACTGTGGAAAGCTAAGAGCAATGTATTTGGAAAAAACTATAAGATAGGATTAATATCCCTAATTTTATAGATTATTTGAGTAGAATGAATCTAATTAGAAAAAGAGGTGGTGAACATGATAACAAACATGCCACCCTCATTGATATTGTTCTTCGCAGTACAATAGCAATGGTCTGTGAATAATTGGTTTAATAATTCCTCTTGTGGTTGTGATATCATTAACAATCAAAGATTATTTTTTTACCCACCTCGGTGGCATAGTTAGCTAACGCGCTAGTTTCGTGTTGAGCTAGACTACTGAGGATGAAGAGATCGAGGTTCTAATCTCGTTCGGGTGAACCAGGGGTGGTTTTTCCTAAATGTTTTTCCACTCTCCCTCCACGCAAATGTGGGTTCACTTCCGCTATATTCAATCTCCCCAATTCTTAATTAATTTTTAATTAGTACCTATGAATAGTAAGCTGCTGTGCTGAGTGTTGTTGTTGTTATTGTTATAATTATTATTATCATCATCATAATCAATCAAAGCTTCAAAAAAACATACTCCGATGAAGTTGTAAAATGAACACAGCCATGAGTTACAGCGAGAGCTTGTCTGATGCTGCTCATTGGAAGTATCTAGATATACAACATAGAAACTAGTATAAAAAATCAACCCAGGGAGTTAGAAATATACTTTTATTAGGTGAGAGAAGTGTTGTTGCCCAAAATAAAAAATAAACAATGTATATGAGCTACTCATAGTTTTTTTAAAACACCATGTCTTACTACCCATTTGGTTTGTACGCCTATCTACTAATTCTATGGGGTTAAAGATAAGGAAGGTTAAATTAAGAGGAAGTGTACCCAAATTTGCATGGAGAGTGGGAAATCATTTAGGGAAAACCACCTTCAGTACACCCGAATCTCTCCGTCATCGGCAGTCTGGTCTATTGCAAGACATCTTAGACCATACAGCCACCGAAGCAGGTGACAGTCCTCTGTAGAAACTTTGTCCAGAGTAAGTTACAAAAAATGCAAAGCTTGATCCATAAAAATGTCAATGCAGTTACAAAATATGTCAATGAATAGATTATATATAAATGTAATAGGAAATATTAGTAATAAAAGTCTTACCTAATTAAAGGTGAACAAAGTGAGATAAAGTTTTAATAATGCTGGAAAATATATTGTGTGTAATTGATCTTAATATAGGATTAGAGAACCAAGAAAATCAGACACAGAATATTAAAAAAAATAATAATAATAATGGTAACATACATGTTAGAACGCAAAGTTATACATGCAATCACAGAAAGTATACATTTACTTAAATTTAAAATTGAGCATTTATTTATCAAAATATGAGGTGAAGTGTGAAAATTAAGATCAAAGAAATACACATAAAGTTTATTTTAGCACCGTGGCTTACTACCCGCTTGGGTTATACACTTGACAATAAGTTTAAAATGTTGAAAATAGAATAAAACAAACAACTTACCACATGCAAAATATGGAATAAACTACACAATGCTAATATGAACAGTAAATATATATATCTACATAAACAATAAGTAGCGTATTATTAACACAAAAACTTATAATTATAGACCTTGATTTGTGGTAGATAATATTATTGAATCTTTTAAGTAAAAAGTTCATACATATATATATATATATATATATATCTTTTGTTAAAAACAACTTCTTAAGTGGTATAGATAGTGCTAAGAGTAGAAAACTTACAGCTAGATCTAGTCCCATTTGTAACTAACCGCATGCCTTCAGTCACAATAATTGGTTATAATAGCCAGCTCAAACTTTTTTTTTTACTTCTGTGACAAAAGGTCTTTGACTGAGTGAAATGAGTTTCCTAGATTGAGTGAAATTTTATTGGTTAATATAAGATATGTAGAAAATTGTTTCCTAGATTGAGTGAAATTTTATTGGTTAATATAAGATATGTAGAAAATTGTAACAATGCAAAGGTAATTTTTTTTTTTTTTTCCTGCAATCTCGGGTGACAAAGGCAAAGCAAAATGATGTCTGCAACTTTAAAAAAAAAAATATTTTTCCATAAGGTTATCAACACCAAAATTGACTATAATTTGTATTTAAAGAAATAAATAGTTGATTTCATGATTTTTTTAAATTATTATTATTTCATGTATGGATTATAAAATCAAAAATTATATAATTAACTTTAAATCTGTTTTGAGAGTTTATTTTAATTTATGTAATTAGGAGATATTTGAAACAATTAGGTGTAAGATTTAAATAATTGATGACAATGGTGTCACAACTTGGTATTTATTAAGTATGCAACATCTTAGGAAGAGTACATAAAACTTAGTAAGGATAAAATTTAATTTGAGTAGAAATGTGCAAAAAGTAAACCAAAATCCACTAGAGGATAGTAACTTAAATTTATAAATGAATTCAAGTAGCGTGTCATAATAATTTATGCTTTTAAAATTGCCATCGATTTTTCCTTATATTTATTGTAAGAATGTATCCACAGAAGTTTTAAAATAAACAAAATATTGAGTGGGTAGATCTACACATTTTAAATTTATTTAATCTTATAAAATAATAAATTTGGATAAACTTAAGCAAGCATGTGTATGTGATTATAATGATGACTAGTCTTAATTTTAATCAATCATAAAGAAACATGAATGGCTGGTAAGCATTCTAAGCTGTGCACACAACTTTTTGACTCATTATGCACAGTCTATACATTTATAGATATTAGTTGGAAAGAATGGAATACTGTAGAATGTTACAGGTAAGTCATGAACTAATATATTTGAGGTTTGAACTGAGGACTGAGGAATGAGGACTGAGGCATCAGTCAGCAAATTACTCTTCTCCATCCCATGTTATAGAATCGTGCCCTGCCATTTAACTTTGCCTCATATTTACTTGTAAATCCTATGTGACCTATGAATATGAAAAGACCACTGGGAAGACCCAGATGCAGATGGAAGGATAACATTTGGATATACCTGAGAGAGATAGGGTGTAATGAGTTAGAATGGATCGAATTAGCTCAAGATAAGGATAGGTGGTGTACTTTTGTGAGTGTGGTAATTAACTTTTGAGGTCCTAGTGCCAGAGAGTAAATATGCAACCTACTGATAAATTTGGGTTTATTTGTATTGATTTGATGGATACCAAGAGTGGTATTAATTTAAAAGTAAGTTGCAAAGGAAATCTATGGCTATTCAAATGCATTTGTTTGGGACTCACCATTGGTTGAAAATGTAAATATCTTTGCAACTTAATGTCTTATTCATGGTTGCATGTATTGATTAAATTATTATTAATCATATTATTCATCTAAAGTTGAATTGTGAAGCAGAACAAGGGTGATTACTACGTATTTATTCTTGAGAATGTTTCCCTCTTACCAGGAGATGTTTCGTTTTTACAAACAAACCCTCCAGAGTAAAAAAAACATTATTGTTTGGCCTAATTAATTGGTATGACTTTACTTTCTGATAGGAAGTACTTGGAACTGCATTACATACAGGCTAACTAGAACGGATTTAATTCTCTATGCTATCTCGATTGCTAGCCTAGCAAAAACAAAACTCTTGAAGTGCAGAAGGCCAGTAAAGTTAAGAAGAGTGTTTCGAGTCCAAGGAACTGTGTTAGTGGAATAGGGATCTGTCATTTGTCAGGTGTTATTTGTGCCAGAGATTGTAGTCACCAGAAAGCCGAAAACATTGTGTAGTGATACATATATGCATTTAGTACCCAAACAATACTGTTCCTTTCATTTCAATGATTGAGGGTTTAATTCTCTGCCTAGAAATATTAAGAAAAACTGAAGCACACAACTTTTTATATAGTCATGAATTTTATGCCAACTCCATAAAAAGTAAAACTGGATGTGGGAGCCAAATATATAAAAACCTAGTTAAATACCAGCAACATGCTGTCCCACCAACCTAAGAAGCTGAGGAAGATACAACAGTGGGTCTCATTCCTGATGCACCAGCTCTCGCAGCATGAATAATTTTCTTTGAAATTGTATTTATATAAAAAAAAATCACTCAACAGCTGCATTGCTACGGAAAAGGACAAGTAAATTTCACCTAAATCGGACCTGCACGGTGTTTGAAACACACAGTGATGTTTCCATGCTCAAACCCTGGTCAACTCCAACAGTTCACGTTAATTGATTGAAATCAGTTTAGTATTAAGATTAATTTGTTATTAAGTGCTCCTGAGACATTACTTTCGGGACCGACGAAAGGAACTTTTTAGCCCAATGAATAGGGAGAAACTCCTGAGTCTTCACCGAGTCTGACGATAGTGACTCCCATCTTGACTCTCTTTTAAATGCAAGCTTTTAGCTGACTCACATGAGCACGGTGTGTACTTAAGCCAGTGACACATTTATTAAGGTGCGGGAACAAAGCATTTCTAAGTACTCACACCAAATAACAGTATGCATGGACATCTATTACCACAATGCTGTGTCAAATGGGCCAATTTTTAGCTTTAATGACCAACAAGGTGGGTGATGTGGGAAGGAAGCAAGGTGATGCGGTCAATAAATGGCGAGCAAAACCATTCTTGCATTCGAGAGCAGTCCATTTCCTCTGGTGTAATGGTCTATTATTTATTTACGACATTGCCAAAAATGGACAGTTGAGCTGATTCCAACAACTGAGTGACAGAATAGTTTTAATCTATCCTAAGGTTTATTTAAGTGCCTGGTCTTAGATTTGCATAAACGGGGTCTATGATCAGAAGATTTGAAAATCCTCAGCATATGCTCATAAGTGTTTGGATCTGAATGAAATATTCTAATAATCACTTTTCCACGAGTTGAACTCAGTTTAATATTTCTTTATTGAGTTGCTCTAGATCAGGGGTTGGCAACCAGCCGATCGTATGGCAATTTTCAGTCGATCCTGTAAGAAAATTACATCATAGCTAAAAGTTGTTCTTTGTGTCTCTAGACTTGCGATTATATCAAGTACTTGAACATAATTCTTAAGAGCAACCAAAATAACCTTGAACAGTCATAATTGTGGTAGTGCTAGTTTGTTCCGTCTTAGTGGCAATGTGTCTTGTCAAGTAAGCAAATGAAAACTGAAGAAATGGAGCTCATTGATGTGCAAGTTTAGACTCTAGCATCAACAGCAGATCCAAATATATTTTTTTTGACTTAGATTTATTTTAAAATGCAGGTGCTCTTGAACCTGTCCTTTATTTTAGGTAGACTTCGGCTTTCAGTAGAGTGGTTTGTTTCTTCATTCTTAATTCAAAGTTTCGTATGTGCCAGATAAGATGAAAAAACTATTTACTGATGGTGAGTTTATGAAGGCCTTTAATGAAGCTGCTCTAAGACTATTTATTCTGTCCAACTGGCCATCAGTCTGTACTGTGACACATCTATTCGAGCTCAAGAGCACAGATTTAATCAAACGACCTGAGGCAGATTTAGAATTCTTTTATTTCTAAACAGTTTATAATTCAATGAAAAATTATATGGCTGGCACAGATCAAAAATCAAGCCTTTTTTTAAAACGAGCTTCAATGAAATTTCAAATAAAGAGGGATTTATAAAAATCATAATAATAACCGGTACAACTGCAATAGCAGATATTTTCTTGAGAAATAATTGCTAATTCAAGAATTAGCTAGCGTAACCATTTTTGGTCCTTATGAATTGGCATCCTTTCTTTCAATATGTCTAAAATATTAACAATATCTGTTATTTCTAGAGTTTCAGTGCATAATTCCCTCTCTACCTCTTTGCGTAAAATTATTAACTATAGAGATTGTCATAAAGATAATTTTAAGAATTATTGTTAACAACACCTGGATATTAAAATTGGATATTGTTCAAAGAGTTTACTGAATAACTGGACTGTCATTATAGATTGCTACTTTTTTATACGTATTTTGTCATCTAAATAAAGGCAAAGTCTTTCAGAGCTCCTTCTACAAATATATTTCCTTAAATAAATGGCTTTGATCTAATACCCAGAACTAGAGGCTCCGAAATGACTAATATATTTTGCATTCCTTCTTGATAGCATGGTTGAATGTACTACATTTGGAACTCCAAGGTAAAGACACAAATATTATAAACAAGATGTCAGTGGTTCAACCATTTTATGGAAAATCAACTTTTTGGGGAACCAATTATCATAAATGAAATTTCAAACCCTTTAATGCCTTCAAAAGGATGGGTAATCATTTTGTTCACATAATATTTGAGCTGAAAAACCTAAGAAATCATTGCACATCTGATTGCAGAGTTTGTGCGAAACTTCACAAGGTTCAAAAAATTAAAACTAGTTGCAATATTTATTTTTTTAATTATTTTTCTCCTTATAATATTGAAGGAAAATCTCAGGAAAAAGTTCTGTTAATATTATCTCGAATCTGCTATATTGAAAATTAAAATCATCACAATTCAAAATGATACTGAACTTAAAAAATTATGCCTTGGAAACTAGTCAGTTTCTAGAAGTTTTTATTTTTCATGATAGTTTTATAACTACTATGCCAATTTATAATATTTATAATAAACGTAAATGGTTTAATTTGAATATATACATTTTTATTTGTTTTATATTTCTTTTTAGCTAGGAGGGGACATAAGTAATTGTGGAAAGATTAAATTTAAGTGATAAATATAAGCATTATAGATAAAAAAAAATCTAAGGTACACATTATAAACAATGGGTGATTGCGGAACATTTGATAAGTATGTAAGTCAATCAGGGCCCAAAAGGGTTGTGGAACTGATCTAGATAGTTTGAGGGGAGGGGGGGGCGGTGAGAAAAAAAGTCAAAATAAATGGAGAAATTCATCCCATATTGCAAAATTCTTGTGGTTGTTGCATAACCAAACAACACTGACAATGCCGCTAACACGTCGTCCAATAGCTTATAGCTGTCCTTTTATGCCTAGATTTGTTTCAGAAAATCTATTGGACTAGAAAGACTGTCCAACCTTATGTTCCATTTTCATTCTATGTTCAGAATTATTTAAGCCCGGTTTACGTTGGGAGGATTCATATTGGATATCAGATTTGAAATCACAGGGGTACGACTTGGAAGTTCTACTGAATTAGTATATCCTGCAGCATTTGCCCTGGACCTCAAGAAGCTCTCTCTCAATATGATTTATAATTCGTTTAAAAAGTTGCTTAGAAAACTTGTTTCTCTCCACAGAAGACTCTACTACTAGTCTATTTTAAGTGGAGTGGGCCATAGTTAATAGAAATTTCTGACATCAGTTTGTTATGATAAAAAGTTGTTCTGCCCTCTCTATTATCCACCATGCACATGTGAGCCATTTGAAAAGTCTAGTGGAATGAATCTTTTATTTATTTTTTATTTATAATGTATGTTGTAGAGTTTATTTACATTGTATAATTGATATGTACTTTGTGACATGTATTGTGGGGTTTTTTAATGCTTTTTTTTCCTATGCAAAAGATGTATGACCTTGCATGCACTAACATCAATTCCTGGGTCCAGAAGAACAAAAAAAAATTGTTTCATTTTTATAAAGCTGATGGTGTTTACAAAACTAGTTTTGTGTTTACTATATTTGCTATACTCACAATCTAGCCATGAGCTAATTTGATAATCACTATTAATGCAATGTTGAGACAAGGTTGTGCAGTATTAAATTGGATAAGTCAGTACAGCTAGATATATTTAATTGATATATTGTGTAAATATGGCAATGTAAACAATTAAAGGTTTTATTTTATATATGTTAACCAGATTCCAGAGCTGGCAAAGTTTCAAGCCAGGTTGTAAATAAAATTCTATGAAAATGACTCTGTGTACTCGACTATTTTTCACCCTACATGTGCTCCAACTGATGTAAATTTGATTTTGACCGAAATGGTACTTTTGTGTGTGAGAATTGTAATGTTATTTTTTAAGCTGTAAGCTCAAAACATGACACATTACAAAATGTGGTAAGCTTAATCTTAGGAAAAGAGAATGTGAGCTCATTTTTTCCCCTAAATGGTTTTCCGCTTTTTTTCATGTGAGTGAAAGTACATTTTTTTTATTTATAGCTTTCTTATTCCTATATTATTATTGGAAATACAAAGATAGCAATGTTTAGTAAGACATCATGTACATAAAAGACTGTTTTTTTTAAATAACAAAATGTGTAAAAGATTACCTTTCCTAAGAAGTTCCTTTTGAATTTAAATACATATAATAGGCATGTTGTTATTTGCCAATATACATGCTTAGATCCATACAAGCATTAAAAAAAATTGTAAATGATTATTAAAATGTTTCCAGTTTTGTATACAATTTAAATTAAAAATAGTAATAGCTTAAAATGGTAAGTGGATTTTATGAGAACATAAAATTTTTATATTTGGTAATGTGGTTCAACCAAATTAAGTGTAAATTGAGGTGCACAATGTTTGAAATAATTAAACTAGTAAAATAAAAAGACAGTAAAAAATTAATAAAACATTTGTGTGTTTTCAAAATAATATTGGGGACAGTCATAATGGAAAATACAAAATTAACTACAAAATGTTATTGAGTACTTTACTACTTTAATAGTAATTGTATATTTGAATGCTTTATTATTTTTACTTTCATATGTTTATAAGTCATTAGAGAATCATATTTATTTCGAAATAACAGGCAAACTATTTCCAAAACATTACTATGTACTGTTCTCTAAACCAAACCAACTAATTCCTTTTACACTAGACTTTGTGTTTGCCCTCAAGTAAGAGTACATCCTCAAACTGTTCAAAGGCAATTTTTTACTATAGTTGTTGTGGACTATAGGGATTTCATTAACTATTATCTAATTACTAAGCTTTGGGTTAGAATAGAATGAATATTAACAAGGTGCATCAGGATTTGCCCAGAAAGAGTATGCCAAAATGTAGAAAAATCTTATCTGGTAAACCTGTGTAGCCTGCAAGTCAAGTCAAGCTCATCAAGTTATCAAAATTAGTTTTACTATTGATTATTTTGATACTGTTACTGTTAAAAATCGAAGGACATTATATTGAAATATCAAATTTAACATCCCTAAGCTTAAAATAGTCTGCACACATTTTATTTTCATTCGTTCACATATTATAAATGTTAAATCGATAATTACACAAGATGGACAAAAAATGTAAGGCTTCACCAGAAATACAAACCCGAATTAGAAAAAGAATTAAAATGGATAAAGAAAAGAAAAAAATAACACATCTGTCATGTGCATGATATGTAATTCTGATTTGTACATAGCAAACAGAGGAATAAAGGATCTCAGACGCCATGAAAAAACAGACTATCACAAATGGAACCAGCGCAGTGTAGAGCAAAATTCTTCATTGGCAAATTATGTAACAAAACAAAAAATAGTGTGGTTGGTGTGGAATGTGTGAAAATAACTTACCAGTGAAATTAAGTGATAATTTTACCAAGTTGGTCCCTAAAATGTTTCTGAACATTGACATTGCCAAGAACTTTCATTGTTCTCGTACCAAAAAATTCAAATTATTTTGCAATCTCTCGGCTCATCTATTCTAGAAATGTTATATGTTCAATGAAAACATCACTTTCTACCCTAATGATTGATGAATACTCTGACATAAGTGTAACGAGGCAAATGATTATTATATCTCATTTTTTTATTGGCAAGTATGTAGAAACTCATTTGTACAAGTTGGTCACATTTGGAGGTAAACCAACTGGAGGAAATCTTTTCAGCATTGTAAACAGCACACTTGAAGAGGATGGTATTTCTTGGAACTGCTTGAGTATGTCATCAGATGGAGCAAAGACTATGGTGGGAGAGTTTAATTCTATTTTATCCAGAGTCAGAAAACAACAAGGGAATTTGTGGTTCCTTTATTGCACTTGCCATGTTGCTCACCTCCCATGGCTGTAGTGAATTGCCTGACATACGTGAACAACTTACAAAAGATGTTTACACGTTTTACAAAACATCTGGAAAATGACAGGATGAATTTAAAGAAATCCAAAATATGCTTAGGGTTGAGAGCCACAAAATCTTGTGGCCATGCTACAGTGTGTTGAACGCCTTCTAGAGCAGTGGCCTACATTGACTGAGTATTTCAACTCTAAAAGTGAGTCAGTCTAACGTATTAAAGACACCCTAAATTCTGACACTGCAAAATTGTATTTCTATTTTCTTGAAGCAGTTTCACAACTATTCACTCAATTTAATGTGGTATTTCAACAGGAAAAACCATATAGCCATAAATTTTATCCGCAAATTCATAATAAGCTTTGTTCTATTTCCTGTTCTTTGAACATGTGACATATCATCCAATGATTATAAACTAGAAAATCAGTGCAAAGATTTTATCACTTTTCATAGGTCATGAAACACACTAACTTATGAAAGCAAGCATTCAAAATATTGACAAAAAGGATTTCTTTCATTATATCTGAAGATTTTATGAGATGGGAAAAAAAGAATTATATCGTCTCTTACCTCTTCATGGGGTTTTAAAGAACGTTACAATTTTTTATTCAAATAATAAATCATCATGGGACTGGTGAAAAGTGGAAAAACTGACAAATCAGTTTCCAAATGGCATTCATGATAGTGATAGAGACAGTCTTAATGCAGAGTTCTTTGCCTATACTCTATGGGATCCACCCAACGCCTGAACATTATCAGTTCTGACAGTATTGACACATATTGGTTCAAAGTATCGCAACATGAGAAGAATGGCAAAACATGTTTTCCAATATGGTGCAAAGTTGCTAAGAAAATGCTTATACTTCCTTACAGTAATGCAAGAGTTGAAAGAGTTTTTAACAGGTTGACTTTGATTAAAACTGCCCATAGGTCTTAACTAGAATTACCAATTCTGAATGATCTAGTGCAATGTTCTTGAAGAAAACACCTGACCGAGTTTAATCCAAAGGATGAGTTGCAAATGAAAGTGAGAAGACTTAAGAAATAGGAAAAATAAGAGATATTGCCGTTATAAAGCAAGTTTTTTTTGCTAACATAGTGTAAACATTTATTTCAACCTTTCGTGTGTGTTTATCATTAATGTGATGAACTAGATTTTCATCTAAAATACCTGTATAGCCAACCTTTGAAAATAAAATCAGTGTTTAATTATGCAATCTTTTTTCATCCATGGGGTCAGCACAGAGTCGACATTAGTTTCAATTTATTTTAATATATATAACTAGCCCAAAGTTGTACAAAATATGAAGTTAATAGACAATATGCATATTTAGAAAATAAATAATGTTTTTATGAGTTTGTATATACCATGGAAAAATTAAGTTAATCCGTTACAGGATTTTACAGGATTTTTTATATCAAGAAAAGGACTTATAAAATACTTTGGTGGCATCCCTGTGCTAATGAATGAAACGTTGCTTAATATATATATATAATGGTAAAATAATAGCAATCTCAATTATTCTTGCCAGATTATTCCTATACACTTGTAAACTTTTTTTTTTGCACTGAGGCAGAAATAAGTTTTCACGGATTAACCTAAAAATATATAACAATCTGACCTTAAAAAACCTTTTTATCAGAGAAGGGATGGTTGAAGAGGTGATTAAACACTATCGATTCGTTTGTTAAACAAACCCAGTGTAGTAGAATAAGTACCATTACCATTAACACACAAGGAAAAGAGACTAAGCTCAGTAAGCCAGGATAAATCAGAGCTGGAAAATAATAAAAGAAAATCCCCTAATTCATCTGCTCCTACAGCCACTGAGTCACTTTTTCTTTAAATTTTAAAATTGAAATAAATAGAGATGAAATTGTTTTTATTAATTTACAACCCAATAGTCTTCCAATTGAGATAATTCTTGAAAAATCAAACTACTTCAAATTATTAAAAAATATGTAATTATTTGAGAAACCAAAACTATATTGAAAAATTAAAAACCTACCCAATTGGCTGCAGTTCATGGCTAAGTATGATGTATTTCAGAATTTACGATAATCACATTTTATAATATATATTGTGTGAAGTTATCACTTGAAAAGTTTCTTTCACTCCACTTACACTAAAATATTAGATCTACTATGACAATTGATTACTTTTCTTTTATAAATACTGTGCATCGGAAATCATGAACAGTTTTAGTAAAATATGAGGACACAAAAAGTTTACAAACATATTAATATAGTTCACTTAAAGATGCATTCACTATAATCATGCAAGGAATGACAACAAAAAACCAAACCTGTTTCACACACTCACCAACTCCTGAGAAACAACCAAGGGCTCACACACCGCTTTCTTAGACGGATTGCTCACCTGCTAATGAATGTTAATGAATCACCAATAAACACAATAGAAGTGAACAATGAAACAGTGAACATAGGAATGTGATTCTTACAACATCAATATGAAAGAAGGCTTGAACATAAGATGAAAAGAGAGGAAGCAGTAGAAACAATATTAAAATTATAGCTTTGGTGGACATATTTATATAAAACAAAGATATTCAGATATATGTTAACTTTAACAAAAATCATTATTGAGGTCTTCCACAAATACAAGTTTGGAGAGTTATTTAGGCTATAAATAATATAGAATAAAAGTTCCTATTTTCAACGAAAAAAGCAAGCAAAGTTATAAAACTTAATTAGTTTTGAGTCATTTATTTAAAAATTAATAATTATACAACATTATACATTGCAACAAGTGTGTTTTTATATTTATTTTTTAACTTTTTATATTTATTTTTATATTTATGTTTTATTTCAATGAAACTTGATAAATTAAAAGTTAACAAGTGTAGTGTTTTGATGGTTCAACAAGGGCTGAAGTTAAAATAAGTGTACTGCTCACTTTAGAAAAAGAGGTTCTTGATGAGTGAGTACCGGTACATAAGCTACAAAATCATATTAGTTGAAGGCCATGAAATGGTATAATCAAGGTAGGACCTAAATACTGTGTGAATGTTTTCAGGGCATACCAGAGAGGCAGGATGACATTGAGAACGTCTTACATTTAGTAAAGTTATACACTTTTGTAGTATGTGAAAAAATAGTAATAGCTCAGTCTTTTCTTTGAAATATTGCTTTCGATATTGCACTAACATATAAATTTGTGTGATAGTAAATTTTCTATAAGTTTTTCTAGATTATTGTAGTTTTGTATCAACATAAATATATACCAAAACTTTGCTTTTGATAGGGCCAACCAAGATATAAGCTAAACCAATAATTTGGAAAGCTTAGTTTTATGATTCTATGTGAAGGAGATGTCAGAGAGAGCTATTTTTTTTTTTTTT
>CABFWB010003038.1:31381-61834 GCA_902151455.1 Timema bartmani
CCTTTTTTTTTTTTTTTTTTTTGTTTAAAGTGAAATTAATATATTCACATTTAAAGAAGTAATAAACACATACGTTGCAAAAATAAAAAGTAGAATTCCAACAAATTATGCAAAAAATAAATATTTGTATTACTTCTTATACACTTAAGTTACTATCTTTGAGACAGGTCTTGGCCCTTAAGAAAATTATAATATTTTTTTAAAGAACTATGTAACGTTGGAAAATTTAATTTGATAAAATATGAAGCATTATCCTCTTAACTCTTTTGCTGCGTTAATCGGATATATCCGATCTCAGCATTATAGCCATTGACTGAGGAAATTGACTTTACCCCGTGTAAACTTTATCTAGCATTGCTGCGGCAGTCGGAAATAGACACAAGAGTGTTAGAACGCTAAATTTTTCATACTAGCATGCCCGTGTGCCTCTGACATCAGTGCTAGTTTGAGAATTGTCAATTACCAGCTGCTAAATCATAACAATAGTAGCACTTGTTTACTTCCGCATTTAACTACTTGTAGTACACTTGCAATATTTAGGTGGCAGAAAACATTGTTGAGGGATTTATTAGTGTAGTATTTGTTATATTTACCCAGCTATTCTACTGTGTTAGTAACATTTAATTTATGATTAATGAATTCATGCCATGTGAAGTATAATAAATATAATATTTGGTTAGTATGATAATTGAAAAAATCAATAATTCAGCGAGTTTTAAAGTTTATTTTATTTCTTCTAATTGCTATTTTATTTTTGTTCTTTACCTGATTCCTATTTGAAAACATGCCTAACACAAATATATGATATTATAGACTACACTGAGGAAAGCACCAATGTAGCACAAAATTGTTCAAGTTGTGTTGATGTAATCTAATATTCAAAGGTTTTGTTTTATTACATAAGGCCTACATTAGGCCAATAATAGGCCTGTAAAATCCTCATTTAGCGATTGGTTTGGCACTATTGTGGGTTGCTAGTAAAATAAAGGATGGTTCTGATAGGAGAATAACATTGAGTTTGGGTAAACTGTGACATAAATAATATTTGACATATAAAATATTATTGATATAAAATATATATTATTATGCTATTTATAGACAATGTAGTGCTAAATTTCATATTTAAAATACATTACTAGTTGTAAAATACATTATTTGGTCATAATCATGATCATCATGCAAATTTTCGAATTTTGAATTTTTGACTTATAATTAGCATTTCTGAAGGTAAAAAGTAAAAATTAAATACGCAGCAAGAGGGTTAGAGTATATAGATATGAATTCAGGGATTAAACTTTATTTTTGTCTTTAACTCTCCCTTTTGCCACTAGGGTAAAAGTGGCAAAGGGGATTGGTCAACACAGGATGTAATTGCAGCAGACAAGGTAGAAAGAACTCTAGTGTTGTTTGGCTTGAGTTTGAGTCATGCCTCGGTCAGAGATAGAGTAGATATTCAACACTTGGCGGACAGTTTGAGCCACGGTTCAGCCGGTGTTAGTTTAGCAATTCTTTAGAAAACACGGATACGTATCAATCCAAGGTTCAATGACAAACAAGTTATAAATGTTATATTTATGGAGACATGTGCACCAATAAATGAGGCCCGGGCCGCCCGCAGGGGAATGAATGCAAATGCAGTCAATAAGATTTGAGATTTTTTTATATTTTTCCCAAAATTAAAAAATCTTTGTTTCAACTATGGTCAGTTTGGGAGGGTTAAGGATATTTGTAGATATTTGTTGATGAATTAATGCAATGCAATGAATGTGAGAGCTGAGTCTCTCACCCAGACCCACCACACAATGGACTGAGAACCATAAAAGTGCCGGGCATTTTAATGAGAACTGTTCTGGAAGGACTACAAGGAATTTCATCACCAATGCATTATAATAGCAAAGAGCGGCAGCGAGCACATGAGCTTATTTTTGTGCTGTCACCTTTCCAACATCAGCAGTCACTACAAAAATTATAGGAAAACCTTCAGCAAAATTTGAACCAAACACTGTTATATTACATGATGTTTCCCCTGATTTGCTGCAGAATTTAACCCACATGCAGGAACTTTCATTCGAGTTGCAGCAAGACAGGGAAAATGCAGATGAGGTATTCAAACCAATATTCAAAAATAGTAAAATAGCAGCAAACGTGATAAATATGGACGTAAAGCCTCCAAGAAGAACTGGACTCCAAACTAACCATGCTAACTACCCCACAGATATTGAAATATATTATTTCATAAAGGCATTATTCATTCTGTACACTATGTATTCAATAATTACATGTGCACAGGAAAGATTTTCAGATGAGAAAATAAAATGTTTCTCATTATTTTACTTGCACCCAAATAAAATGAAAAACCTAAATTGTGAAGACTTTGGAAAGGGTGTTGAAGATGATTATTTATGAAAGTATACTTGACAACTTCAAGCAAGAAAGTATCAGATTTGACAAGTAAAATCAAAAATAGAAACCGTCAATTTGAGGGACTTTCTTGGAAGCAGTGACTGTAAGGATTAAGGAATATATTACACCTGTAACAACAGCAAACAAAATCGCGGTGCCGCTTGCAGCAACTTCTTGTTCTGCAGAACGATCATTTAGTACACTTCTAAGACAGAAAACCTGGCTGAGGAGTTCGATGAGTCACAAAAGGCTCAGCAGTATGGCACTATTAAGTGTACATAAAGGTTTAAACCCTACAAAATCGATAAGGATTTCAAAAACAAGTTCATAGAAATGGTAATAAATTACTTGGTGTTGCAGCCTTAAAGACTGGCATTTTTATTTTCAACAAATGAAATTTCAGTGAACCAGTAACTTGACAGATGAAAGTGCTATGAATACTAGTGAATGAATGATAATGAAATCTTAACATAGTTGAGAGTTTGGAGAAGTTATTGCCTGTTGGAAAAATATATCAGAATTTCACTGATAGTTGGTTTTTTTTGTATTGTCCATTTTAAATATTAGTCCTAAGAAGACATTTATTGAAGTCCATTAGTTTTTAGCTCATGCTTGTTCCATGCAAGAGAGGATCCAGGGGATATTTTACCGACATAAAATACATATAATTTAGCAAAAAAATATACTTTATAAGTGGGCATCAACGATTCATTATTGTCAATTTGGTAGCTGCAGTCACCGACAACTTTTTCTATGGGCGGCCCTGAATGAGGTTATCAAGACTATTTGATTGTTGCTTTATTTTCTCCATTGTTCATTTAGGCGATACAGCGAATGAATTTATGTATTATTCTCCACAAAGCTTCTTTAATTTCAGTTTTAGGGCTAATTTCTTTAATTTCAATTTTAGGGCTAATTTCTTTAATTTCAGTTTTAGGGCTAATTTCTTTAATTTCAGTTTTAGGGCTAATTTCTTAAATCCAGTTCATCAAAATAAGTAAACAGGGTATTTATTATAAGAGTAGAGGGAAGGATGGAGCAGTGGAGCGTGATGGGCTAGTAACCCAGAGGTCCGTGTATCGTAGCCATGCTCTGCTACCACTGTGATTTCCTTCATTCTGCGCTCATACTAAATGCCATGCTTATTTATTTTGGTGGATCAGTTTCCGGCAGCCTAAAGATTAGAAATTGAAGAAACTTTTTGCAGAATAATACATAATTTTATTGGCTATATCAATTATATGAACAATCAAGATCAGCCAGGTAGTCTGAAAACTTTGTGGATTGATACATATAGCAAACAAAAACTTGTTCATCTTTGAACCTTGTTATTCATTGCCACTCAATCAATGTGTTGCCGCTTCTTCATATGGGACAAATCATTTTAACAGTATATTTTTATAAAAGGTTGGAAGCCACTGCTTTATAAAACTTTTAATCTATCTAAAATTATAATGCAGATCAAGTGACTTAACATATGAAAATATATTAGAAAAGTTTTGTAACTGTCACTGTTTTTCTGGTCAAATTTCTTTGTACTTTCAAATATGCCAATTTATTTAATTAGCAGCTGTAAATTTTGTTATTGTTAAAGAGTATCTTTACATATGGATAATAGTGAAAAATGTGTTTGTATTTTCTAAAATACTATATCTACTGTGTTCCTACTGGAAGTAAATTGTTTCACACTGCGCCAATTGCAATATTGTAGTCAGCAAAACAATGATTTGTCTACTATTCAGGTGACAACTTTGTCAAAGTTGAAAATGAATTTATTATTAAAAGCACTATTCTTTTAAATATTAATAGCAATAAATATTAGTTCAGGCACAATAAGAAAAATAACATAAATAACTGCAAGGGATTTATTTTTATAAACATGATATGATGCATTTTAAAATATACTAAATGTCCATAATGATATAAATTTTACCCCTGTAGCTTCTTTAGTCATGCCCTCAAAAAATGTATGTAAAATCCAAAGATGAAAATCATACATTTTCAACAAATATGGTTGGAATTCTTTTTTTGTAAAGACTAAACTAACAATGCAGATTAACATTTAAAAATGCATGTTAGTTACGATTTCCACACACAGGGGAGGTAATATAGGTCCACCCGAGTAAGGTACAGTGAAATAACCCTTAACAGACACCTGTGAATAGTAGATTCTTATTTATAGCGGACAGTTTAAATTTTTCTTGCAAAATTAAATTGGTTCATATGGTGAAACAACTTCCCAATAGTGAACTTTCTCAATAACAGACGCAGACACTGATAGATACACATATTTATGCATAAAAATCTCTTAATGGTGGACAAAATTGAAAACACCCGTCTGTCAACAGTATTTTTTCATAGAAATTTCAGGAATGTCACTATCTCATGCAAAATGTGGCCAATCCTTTCTTCCCCATCTAATTAAAGTTTCTGAAATAGCTTTCGTAGTAGTGACTTCTTTGGTGCTGACTGACGGTTCACAGTTGACTTCTGACAGTCAACGTTTAAGTATATACCTAAATTTTGACTGTCAGAAGTGACAGCTGCTAAACACATGTTTTTGCAGATCATATGGTTCGACGTAGGGATACATAATTTGGTCTGGTAGCTTTTCAAAGCCGTCAGCTGTCAGCTGTGAGCTGTAGCTGTGAGCTGTCAGTCAGCACCAAAGAAGTCATGGGGCTACTGTAAATTATTTCAAGGTAGTAATTCCTCCCTACCATTTTGAACCTTCAGTGAGGTTTGTTTCATCAGTTTAGTCTGTGTTCATGCACACGTATAGGCAGGCTTACAGTACTGATGGCCTACTGTTCACATTCCATTGTATTTGCCTATTGTTCTGTGTATAGTGCAATCTATACAGTAACCTACATACAATATTTATTGATTTGTCATAATTATCCTGCATAAAATACTACACAATGTAGTAATATAATTGTTGTAGTTAATATCCACAGTATATAGGTTCATATAGATTAGACTGTGTTCAAGTACCATGATTTGAAAAAAGATATTTTTCCAAATAATAAGACACTTCTTGATAATGGGCATTTTTTTGATCTTGGAAGGTGTCCACTATTAAGAGATTTCACTGTATTAAATCTTTCAGATCACCTATTTTTACCTGTTTAAGGGTACATCCGAGTATGGTAACTAATCCTTCAAATCACATATCTTTACATGATTAGGTGTTTTAAAATCAAGTTCATAAATATATTTGCTAATTTTTTTTAATTGTTCTGCTAACAAATCACATTTTAATTTCAGTACATGTGAATCTGGAAGCTGTTTGTATATTTATCTTTCAACCTTTTCAATATAAATAGCAGGCTATTTTCTTTACATATGGTTACCTAATTTTGTTTACTGTTTCGTTAGCTTATGTGATAGACATCAATAATAGCCAACAAACCAATATTAAAAAACTATTACTAATCTATTCACTCTATATGGAATAAGTATTAATACAAGTGCACTAATAATTGTCATAATAGTGGATATCATTTACTATGTGTGTGGGGGTGGGAATGTGGGGGGAAAACCAATGCAATCAGTTAGAGAATGAATTCCAGCCTGCTGACTAAAGAAAGACCTGGTGTTCTGTCAACTTTATTACCAAAAGATGTTAAGGCTCAAGAGTGTAACACATCTGCTGCTGTAATTACGATTCGGATATATGCATTTGATGGTTAAACTGTATGATTATCGTATAGAAGTTAGAAATACATTATTTTCATTTTCATTCAATAGAATTAAGTATGATCAAATTCAATTTTATTAAAATCTATTTATTCATTACTTCAACATCATTGGTGTCCAATAGTTTTTAATTTAATAAAAGGTTGTAACATTGCTGATCCAGTAGTAAGCTAAATTGTCTAGTTTTAGAGTCCAGGAGCACAACCTGTTACTTTCTCTCCTATAGATCCCAAAAAGACTAAACAAGGAAGAAGTGGCTAAAAATAAGAAAAACTGGTTTGCTAATGTTTAGGCGTCCCGATTTCTAAATGTGATAAAGTATTTTGAGATTTATTTATTTGTTTATTTAAACACAACTGGTGTGCAAACAGAAGAAAGGCTTCAGTTTCGTTTTGTTCGCCAGTGATGAGTTCAGGATTTGAATCCCGGCAGGGTATATATAATGGGATGATTTTGTTTTAATAGCCTTTCACCAAGTCTTCATGCATATGTGGGTATACTATATCGAAATTCTACCTTTCTTAACTAGACCTCGATAGAAAAGAAAATGTGAGTAGCCTCAACAGGTCATGTAAAATAGTAAACATAATTCAGATATAGAGAGGTGGCCAAAAAGTTTAAGAACCAAGCCGTTAATAATCCCTCTGTTGAAAACACTATTTTTAAAAGTTAAAATATAAGGAGGGAAATTTTTCTTAGTTAAATTTAGTGTGTTGTTGATGTTATTTATGACAGGAGCATTGTGTATTCTGTGGCGCATATTTTTGCATTAAAAATAAAAACGTAATGCAAAATAAGAGCATGCAATTTAAAATTCATAGTGGTACAACATCTTAAACTTGTTGTCATTTTGACATACTAATTACTTATAATTGGTAGTTATTCAAAAATTTAAAAGCTCTTTTCTAAAAGCCATTAAGTAGCATTTTGTATAAAATGAATTATCACGTCGATTATATTGAAAAGGCATAAAGAAAGCTATCAAATGCTATAATTTTTTCTTCCATAACAAACTTAGTCACTATGAAAAAGGGGTTATAAAACCGTGAGTGTTTCCCAAAACATTATTAAGTCCATTTTCAGTTTCTTCCAAGTGTGCACCGCCAATTTCCCCCATCACAACCTGTCTGACCGCTATGTTGTGTAACCTATTAAGGTTGCTGTGTCATTTCAATGTGGTGTTATAGTGCAGTGATATATATTTATTGTATTTTTTTTTTCAGTTGACTGAACATATTTTTGTGGTGAGTGGCTTTGATCTAGAAGGTTTATCGAGTCCAGAAGTAGATCCAGGAAAAGGCAGGAAGAGAACAAATAATAAGCCAATAGGATAAAATAAATGTAAGCACGCTACAAACAGTTTGAGTTCTCATCCTAGACCTCGCATTTCTTGCAATCATATTTAAAATGTTACATGCAAGGTAAGATTTTTGAATCCACAGGACATAGTCGATTAAAAAAAAAAGTTTATTGAAACAAATCAAACGTCTAACAAAACAACTTTTTGATAAGAATATATGATGAGCACAGAATCAAAATGTCTTAGGCCTAGGAAAGTGGGCAATTTATGACCTAAGCTATTGGTGGATTTCTTTATAATAAGGAGTAACGAACAGCTTGTGCATGTTTATGCTCAAACCTTCACTTCTATACACGAGTGAATATAAATATATTGAATTGTATCTCAAAGCACTGATCCTATGGGTGAAGAAAGGAAAGAGAATAAGGGAGGAGCTCGCATTAAAGCCAAAAAATGGAGACATAAGTAGCTATTAATGCATTTATCAACATTTTAAAGACCAAAGAAAGTAATGTAACAAGGCAAGGGCGACTGCTATAGAACCAGTTGCATGTTAAAGTAAATTCTAGGATTTTTCAAACAAGGTTCAAGTTTGGGTTTGGAAAACCAAAAACTGAAGTATGTTCACTCTGCAAAGAATGTAAAATTAAAATAAAAAAAATTCAAAATCACCAGTCTAAAAAACTGACATGAATGGAAGATACAGAATACACAAATTTTGTGGTAAAATGTTCTATGAAATTTTGAAGGCAGAAGAGGAAGGAGTCATAATAGTAGCATTCGACATGCAACAAAATCAGCCACTACACATGATCAAATATCTTAAACTTTTTATGCGAGATAAATATGGCTATAAAATCATTATCATTCATGAAGCTGTCTAAAGTGTGGTAAACATATTCATATATCTTGGAAAGATCAGTCTGGTACGGGCTCAAAAGATTACACTGTTAAGGTGATATTGATGAAAATATTTTTAGTCTCATTAATACAAACGTGTTTATCACTATCAATATAAATATTTTTTACTAATGCAATTTTCGTTTCTTTCAATACTTTCGATTTATTTTTAAGGAAAAGACTAGTTTCTTTATTTTGATTTTGTTGTACAATTTGTTATGTAGAATGAGGAGTTCAAAATAAAACTTATTTTTAATAGATTACTATTTTTATGTGGTTGCCTAACTTAACATATAATCTACTCCCTGAAAAAAGTTTTTTCCAAAACTCACTAAGTCTTAATTTTTTTTTTCCAAACCAAGTCGATGGAGAGAGTTCAGCTTTGGAAAAAATATACTATTAACACATGAGTATCATTAAACAGTGGGTTGAACTGATAATTGTCTTTGTTTCACTTATAAATTGACAATGGAATACAGTACACTCTCGATTTAACGGGAGCGAATCAACCAGTTTGCAGCTTAACAGTGGCTATATTTAAATATGTTGCAAACAATACACCGCCGTCTGAATGCATTCTATTGTTATTGCCACCCAGTGCGCAGGCAAGGCAAGTTCTCAGAGAGAGAGAGAGACAGACAGACAAGGAAATAATAGTGCTGCTGCTGAGACTAGCGAAATAGATGGGGAGGTAGAGGAAGATGGGTAGGTAGAGGAAGAAGGAGAGGCAGAGCTAATCTCGGGTGATAAAGCTAGTCGGTAGCCAAGGCACTGAAGGCTGAGGAATGTGTACTGACCTGACAAATTTGGACAAGCAGGATGACAATTTACAAACACACTGAATGAACACACTGAATGAACGCACTGAAAAGTAACTGCAATTAGTACAACCCTCAAAGAGAAAACAAGGGAAAAAGGACTTATTTCATTAATCCAGTAGGTATATAATGTATATAGGCCTCAAAGTAGTAGTTTTGCATTTAATCACTAGAATCAACCTTTATGATAAATTCTATGGATTACTTAGCAAAGCATGTCCACAGATATAATTAACCTTTCAAATAAATTGTACACTCTGATTTTGGTAGAATAACAGTATCTGGCAGTTACTAAAATTTCTAAAACAATTTTAATATATTCCTACCTCAAATCATGTTTCACTTTTTATGGATATTATCAATACCTATAAATAATACAAATAATATAGTAGAATATTATAAATGTTGACTGCAAATAATAATGTTGCAATTTTCTAAACTGTTCTTCCTACCAAAATCAGGGCATATTTTTGAAGCGTAATAAGGGGAAGGGCGCACAAAAACCGGTACATATAAAACACTTGTTTCCTATGGAAAATAACAAGTGATAAATAATTTGCCGGGGTCCTCATTCAACTAACAAAGAAACGGATAATCTAATGATAACTTAAATTAGAACTATTTGAAAACTTTTTTTTATTGTTTGAACATTTAAACAACTAACTAAAATAATTGTAATGACAAAAGAGTGTTTTACTCATCATCCTTTATATTTGAATATATATTATATCTTTTCCTATCACCATTTGTTTATTTGATTATTAACTTACTGTTTTAAATTTCAATTTATTTATGCATTAAAGGTTAGGTTATGTAATTGGTAAGTATTATGATTGTTAGCCTTTTTATTACTATAAACTATCCCAATCCAAAAGAACTTAACCTTTGAAGCATCAACAACATGTGAATTAGGTGAGTTTCGATTCAATTATCAACTATAACATTTTTTTTAATCCTTATTTTAGTATTGTTGGTAGGAACCAAGGTTACTAGAGAGAGGTTGACTAGTTCACTCACGCATCGATTTGCGCTCTACGTTACTCAAAGCTCGTTCGCCACTACAGTCCGCATGGTAGGATATTTTATTGTGTATTGTGCTGTGAGTTTATATGCGTGAGTTTCGGTGTTTTCGTAAAATAGTCTCATGATTCACAGTAATTTTTGGAAATATTATATAACTAATGTTTGGTTGTTAATTCGTATTTGAGTTTATGTACTTTCTGTGTGTGTATGTGTGTGCAACTGCGAGTGTGTATTTTTCTACATAGCTGCAAGTGTGCAGGCATGAGTTTTATTATTTTTCAGATGATTTTAATGAAATTTATAAATATTACGACCTATGTATGGTGGGGCGCAGGGAGGGATGTAGTTTAGATATAAAATAACTTTCTTTTGAAAACTCAAACCATAAGTTTACTGACCTTATTAAAAATATCTCGGACTTGGATTATGAAAATGGATATTAAATTTGTTTGGAAAACAATATCTTCAAGGTATCTACAATTTTTTTTTCTATATACTGGTGTAGTTGTTGAACGAACCTGTTCATTACTTTTTTAACATTTCTGGTGTGAAACCAAACTTTCTTTCAGTCTCAACTTGGACAATATGAGAATTCAACAAGATGGTGCCACGGTATATACTGCAAGACAGAGCATAGCAGTTCTGCTTGAAATGTTTGTGGGTCGCTTAGTCTCCCGGATTGGTAACGTGAATTGGCCTGCGATATCCCATGAGTTGTCCTATTCTGACTTTTTCTTATGGGGATAACTTAAAGAGAGTACTCACGGTGCATCACAATGACTGGAAAATCTGAGGTTAGGAATAAAGAGGAAATAGGAGGTTTCATGCCAGAAATGTTACAAAAAGTAATGTACAGCTTTATTCAACGACTACAGCAATGTATAGAAAGAAACTGTAGACACCTCCTAGACATTGTTTAAAAAATTTGAATATCCATTTTTATCATCCAAAACTGAGATCTTTTTAATAAGGTTAGTGAATATATATTTTGAGTTTGTTTAAATTATTTTATTTCTAAAATAGGTATCTTCTCATGCTTCATCCTACATAGCAACAGCTGTAATTAATTATTTTCCATGTGCGTTTATAAAGTATATAGTTTATGTTTCAAATTTATTTTAGAATCTAATATGCCAGGGGCCCGTTGTAAAGTAACTGTATGTGCAAAGATTTTGGTGAAAACAAAGTCACTTCCGGAGACTAGGCACATACAATATCATAGTTTTCCGAAAGATTGTTCACTGCATCGAGAGTGGGTGCAAAAATGTCGGCAAGATGGTAGATGGAATCCAAGTACTTCTTTTGTTTGTTCTAAGCCCTTCAAAGATTCTGATTATGAAAGCGATTTAAAATCAGAATTATTGAATATCACACCTCTGAGTAAGCTGAAACCTACCACTGTACCTTCATTGAAGTTAGGTAGAGACAGAGGTCCAGAGAAAAGAGAAAACGTTCTACAACGTGAAAATAGAGTAAAAACCAGGGAAAACAAGAAACTGACTGAAGAAATTAATCATGAAAGTTCAAACCAGGAAACAATTAATGAGTAATCGTGCCCTTGTGGTCACTATACACATTCGTCCTCTTGTGCTCAAGTATACATGTTAAACGCTTTAAGGTGCGGTAGAGGGGAGCGTGAGAAATATTACAGTTTATAGCATCACATTTTTTTGGCCAAAATAAATCAAATATTTCTCCAGTAGCAACATAAAGTTTAAGAAAATGAAGAATTAAAAGAAAATTTGAAGCTATTGTGGAAAAAGTCCACTTTAAATCTAAATGTTATGAAAAAACTCAAAAATTAAAATCTCAGTTTGAATTGAATTTGAAGTGAATGAAAACCATTGCCTATACTAGAAAGATACAAAGAAATATCTTTACTCAGAAGAAAGATTAGAAAAAATGTTTATACAGTATAAACAAATCATATTTTAAAACTGCTAAAACTGTTATTCATATCAGAAACTTATAAATTAAACTGATAAATTCTGTATATCTGTCATGATTTATAAAAATAATGTATATCTTTATGAATATTATCTAAATAATAAAATTGATTCAGTTTTAAATTCTTTTTGCCAATTCAGTTTTAAATTATTTTTGAAAATTATCTTCATTTTTTCAAACTCATCACGGGATAACTATTACCAGTAACCTTATTGCGATAAAAATTTGCATAAAAACTTTGATCGGTAAGTATAAATGAACATTCTATATTTCATTGTATTAAATAATAATGTGAACAATATACCAAATTCACGAAAAGATGATTGTTGTTGTTGTTGTTGTTGTTGTTGTTGTTGTTGTTGTTGTGGTGGTGGTGGTGGTGGTGGTGTTATTGGTGGTGGTGTCATTGGTGGTGGTGTTATTGGTGGTGGTGGTGTTATTGGTGGTGGTGTCATTGGTGGTGGTGTTATTGGTGGTGGTGGTGTTATTGGTGGTGGTGGTGGTGGTGGTGGTATTGGTGGTGGTGTTATTGGTGGTGGTGTTATTGGTGGTGTTGTTGTTGTTATCGTTATTATTATTATCATCATCACCACCACATCTTACTACCCGTTCGGGTTATATGAACTTTACGCTAACGTGTAATGGTAGGGTGATTGTGAGATGAAATGGAGGACCTACAGTTTAACGTGGGATCCGAACCAAGGTGGAGGCCTGGCATTCCTCACATTCACAAGTTGTGATTAATACACGTCTTGTCAGAGGTGAAGAAAGAGTTTGGCAATCAGATAAATCTGTGCCGGGACCGAGGTTTGAACCCCGGACCCCCAGCACAAAAGTATGACACCTAACCCATAGACCACACGAAAAGAGTAAAGCGCACTAGGAAAGCTGCATGTAGAAGCAGGTATATTATATAATTACAAATTAATAATACGCAGTAAATAATTAAGAAGAGTAGATGCTGTTAGTGTCTTGTTTAGGCGCCGGGCTACACGTGACGTCACAGCAGCGAGATGTGTTGTCTGTCTACACAGTGCTTACGGGAACAAGGCAAACTCTCTATAGTAACCTTGGGTGGGAACTACTAGACTACAAAAAAAATACTCCTTTCAAAAGTAGAATTTTGTTAAAAAAAAATTTTTTTATGAAAATAAGGAATAGTAAACAAGAAAGGGTGGGATTTTTTAAATGTTTTAATGTCATACTATCAAATTATTTAATATGAGTCAGTAAATTGCCAGTGGCGTGCTGAGTCTGGCTAAACCAAGGTAAGTGAACCTTTAGGAATTATTTAAAAATAGTTACAATTTGGTCAGATCTAATAGATAGGAGGAGGATATGTCTTGTCATTAATATCAAATATAATTAAGTTGACCTGAACCAAGGGACAAAGTGTACCATGAAAAGGAGGGGGAGAACATGGAAGAAGATTAACTGAAACAACTAGATGAAGATATGAATGCAGGTATGGCAAATTCAAATGATAATATCACACCAACTATTATAGGTAAGATCAAAGGGGGTGTGTTATAAGTTGCCAGCCCTTCAATAAATATGTTTCTATTGGAGACACTTATGAAGAGAATTTCCGGGGAAATAGCAATGGTTCAGAAGAAAACCGAGGCGGCAATTCAGAAGCTGATGACCTTACTTAAATCAGCAGGTGATAAAGTAGGAAAAAAACTGGATAAAATTTCGGCTGGACAACGAAAATGTGAAAAAGTGCTTACTAACAATGAAGAAACAACAAAAGAGGAACAACCACCCCCACAGCATGATCAAACCAAATTAGGAGGTGACGTAATAATATTACTTCAGTACAATAATGGATTAAGAGTGAGCAACATGCAACAGACAACAGAAAACTTAGTTCAGCAGGTACATGTAGTGGTAGAACAGAACTCTGATTGCCCTACCCAAGAGAGAACAGAACTTACTATACAGATGACGCAATGGGAAACTGGGGGGAGTCCGGATAAGGAGTCCCTTAGGTTTCCCTGGTCAACACATCAATGATCAATCAATGATGACCGCAACAAAAACTCCCCTACCAAGATATGATAAGATGGGTAATATTAAGAAATTTGAAGAAGGAATAAACTATGCTACAAATTCCACCAATAGCTTCATACAATTCAATTTGATGACTAGACAACACCCACCACAGAAGTTGGAGAAACTAATCAGGTTTCCTGACCAACAAGAACCAACACATGGGGCAAAATTCGGTCAGGCATGAAGAAAGAAAGAGAGAATGGCACAACAGCAAATCCGAGAACACAAGAAAAATTCTTGAAAACGTACTAATACAGACCCACAAGCAGTTATTGGTGGTTGACAGAGAGTTATAAGTACCAATTATTGTATAATGATCCTGGTGGAGCTGTAATTATATAAAATGAGAATTCTTTGGTGATACACTGCCAAGAAAAGGACAGACTGATTGGAACTAATTAATAATGGTAAATTGTTAATACTATATCAAACAAACCAAAATTAAATTTGAGTAAACCAAAATTATAATTGAGTTAAAAGAACAGGATCAAGACACGACCGCCAGCAGAGAAGAATAAAAACAAACATGATTTTAATTGTATGTCCAATTAGACGAATATTAATATTGTAAAAAACCAAAATTACATTTTTCTACAAGTTAAATAAACAGTTAAGAAGAAGGAGGAATGGAATGACAGGCATAGTTAGTTTGATTGTGTAATTCCGAGGGAAATTTTGTGAGACAATATTGAGTAATACCTTAAAATTTTCATAAAAATCAGTATAATACGAATATTTATGGTAGACTTTTGTGAAATGCACTGAGGGTGGGGGAGGGGGGGCGCTATGGCCCCCTCAATGGGAAAACATTGTTTTATTATTTAATTTTCGAAAATTTGTGATATAATACAGTACTTCCTTATACTTCCTTTTGATCCATACACTTTACCTTCATATATTTGTTTTGTCACTTGATCCATACTCATACTCTCAATATGCCCAAACCATCTTAGGACACTTCTTTCACATTGACTTATTGGGATTTTCTTTCAAACCACATTCCTTCAACACCCATTCATTATTGACTCTGTCCATATAAGTTTTTCCACATTAATTTCTTAGATATTTCATTCCAAATGCATTCACCTTGCTCTTGTGTTTCTCCTAACACACCTACGCTTCACATCCGTAAAACAATGTTGGCGTTAACACACTTTTATATAATACCATCTTTGCCTCTTTTGATACTACCGCAATATTTGCAATAGTCTACATACATCCAACTACTCTCCGAGATGCGTTCACCCGTCTGTCGATTTCACCACCTATCCTTCCATTTTTACAGAACATTCTTCACAAATACACAAAATCATTCACGTGTTCTAACAGTTTTCCAATTATACTACGTTGACAATCATTTCCTGATCAGTCCTTATCAAAAACCAATGCCTTAGTTTTGGAGACATTTATACGAAGATCCATTTTTTTTGTTGCCAAATTCAGATGATTTAATGCATTCTGCAAGTCACTTTCCTTCTTAGCCATTAGTATGGCATCATCTACATCTAACATCACCCTCACATTCACATTGTCCAAATGTACACCGACCACGCCCTCACACGCCTCCCTCATACCTCATATCCATGAAAACATTAAACAAGCGTGGAGACCTAACACAACATTGTTTACCACATTGTTGTCAAACCATTCGCTCAAAGCCCCATCCACTCTAAAGCACACTTTACTTCCACCATACACCACCTTAATTGCATTTACTAACCGTGCATCCACACCATACTCTCGAAGAACATTCCATAAAATACTTCTATTCATCTGATTGTAAGCTTTCTTCAGATCAACGATTGCACAATAAACTTTCTCTCTTACTGCCATATTTTTTCAATCACTTATTGCAACGCAAATATCTGATCCATGCAACCTTTACCTGGCATGAAACAATAATGCACACTCCAAATCTTGCCCACAATTCTTTCACACATTCTCTCAGTTAAGACTCTCCAAAAACTTTGCCTGGAATACTAAAAAAACTAATCGCCCTATAATTCTTGCATTCACTCTTACTGCCTTTGCCTTTATACAAAGGAACAATGATGACATTCTTCCAATCAAAACTTACAAGACTTATTTATAATATTACTTTTGTAATCTTGGGATTTAATCAAGAACAAAAAGTGTGAGCCCTACTTGGCTTCTATCTGTCTGATGTAGCAAGTACGACATGCCTTGCTTGTCAAAATATGTCAAAAGGGTTGAGGAGAATGGATATTTAAAAAAAATTCAAACTGGAGGTCAAGCACCACATATTAAAAAAAAAAAAGCTTAATAAAACTAGATAGAAGGGTTAAATGGATTTAATTTTTTATATTCAAACTTAGATAACTATTCTGTTAAAGTGTTTCCTAATTATATTTTTATAGAATTTGTAAACTATTACTACAATTTTATCATATGTATTTCTACATTAACATTATAATTATTAATAATATTTAAGAAATGAATAAATTGTGATTCAAATAAAATAAGATGCTTTTGATATTTCTTATTAAATGGAGCAATTACAATGAATGCATTAATTTAAACTAATTTGTGTTTAACATTTACAAAAATTGAATCAAATCAATTGAGAATTTTGCCAAATCATTATATTAGAAATAGAAAAATAAAGATGGTATCCATGCATAAAATAGCAATATGTACTAAGCAATAATTTTTAATGAGGATAGTTCTTATGGAACATATTTTAGATTATATTGGCTAGAAAAATATTTGTGTAAAAATTTTTTTTGACATATATATTTTTTTAATAAGTAAATAAGAATCATAGCGGTAGAAATTAAAAAAAAAATTGGGGGAAAATGAGACAACAGTACATACATAAACACAAATAAAATAGTAGATGTAAAATTATTTACCTTTTTCTTCACTATTGTACTAAAATGGTTATTCCTAAAAAAGACTGCGAGCTCATCATTTCTTAGGGCTGAGTTAAGTTCACATAAGCCATGGTATGTTAACTGTGATGCCGTTTTTTCTAAAAACTCTTCAGCTATTACAGCTGAAATATAATGAATGGATCAAGTATTAAATTCAATCATAATGAAAAGTATATATACATGTCTCAGTTGAATAAAGTAACAAAGAAAAGCAAGTATAAATATCTCAGTTGAATAAAGTAACAATGGGAAGCAAATATAAATGTCCCAAATTAATAAAGTAACAATTTATTGCAAGAAAGCTACATGAAATAGATACAAAAATATTATGTTAAAGTAATAGTATTTAACGTACTTTTCTAGTTGAGTTAAAAATATGTAGATTAAATGACATAAAGGGATGGAAATGTAGGAGAAAAGTATCAAAACAAGGGGCTTAAAAACGAAGAGGAAAGAAAAGTATGCCTAAGAAAGACAACACATATAAACTTAAAGAGTAGTATGATGCGGAGCTAAAAAAAAAAAGGAAGAAAAGAAGCATAATGTCCAAGCATGTGATGTAAATTGTAAAGAAGGAATGGGAAGGGTTTAATAAAGTTTGGTGGTAGCTGCAGAGGCGGTATATGGGAGGACAAGTGATGAGAGTAAGTGGAAGGAGACATCATGGTTGGACGAGAGGCTGAAGGAAGACTTGGAGGATAAGTATAAAGCATTATGAAAGAGTTTTAAGAATGGGAATGACCTGCTCCAGTGGCCACATGGTCTAAGGCGTCGCTCTCATTTTAAACTAGAATACCGATGGTATGCGGGTGTACCGAGGGTTGTTTTTCCAAAATGGTTTTCTACTTTCCCTCCATGAAAATGTAGGTCCATTTCCTTTAAAGTAAACCTTAATCATCCCTAACTTATTAATGTAGTTATTACATATGCATATTACCTAAACTGGTAGTAAGACACATTGCTAAAAATAATAAGAATTAGGAAATAGAGGACGAATATAGGGAGAAATAGAGTATAGTGAAGAGGATGGTACAGCAAGCCAGGAAGGATTGGATGCAAAACTGGAAAGAGATACTGCAAAGAGATGTGGAAGGACGTAAGATGGTGTTTAAAAGCAAGGTAAAAATAAAGAGGAAAGAGAAAAGGAGTATTGGTAAAGACAGAAGACGAAAAGAATCGGACGAGATATTTTTGAGATGTTCAACCCGTAAGAGGAAAGTGATGTTAGTGAGGCAGAGGAGCATGGAGAACTAGCGGAAGAGAAAATGGGTACCACATGGAAAGAGGTAGAGAATGCATAAAAAAGGATGAAAATAGGAAAAGCTCCAGATGAGGGCAAACTAACTGTGCAAATGATAAGCGCTGCAGTAGAAGCAGGAATACAATGACTATACAGGGTGCCAAGCATGATATATAAGGAAAATAAGGTACCAGAAGACTGGAAGAAGGGAATTTAGTATTGATTTTAAAGAAAGGAGAAAAGAATAGGTGTACAAAATATAGGGGAATAATGCTTATGTGTCGCTGTACAAAATTATGAGAAGATACTGGAAGAGATAAGAAATAAAATTAAAGGAAGGTGGAGAGGGGAATAGCACGGATTTAAGGAACAGAGGTCTACGATTGACTTGATCATCGCTATACGACAGCTGATAGAAATAAGGTATGCATTTGGGAAGGACTTAGTAACGGTATTTATGGATATGGAGGAGACTTATAATAGTTTGGTTAAAATAGTTTTGAGAAGCGATAGAGGAGTTTGAAATAAAATGAGGAGCTGTAATGAGAGTAAAGAGTGTATATGAGGATAAAAGGGTTGTGTTAAGATGGAGAAGAGGTGGACAGAGTGGTTTCAAATTTTTTTTAAATGGAATGAAGCAGGGGAGTGCTCTTTCAACACTACTATTTTCAATGTAATTAATTAATCAATCAATGGAAATGGTCGTGAATAGGATGGCGAGGAAACTAGGGGAGTAAATGATGAAAGCCATGATGTTTACTGATGACTTGGTAGTATGGGAGAAGGAAGAGAAAGTAGAGGAATGACTTCAGGAATGGAATGAGAACGTGAAAAAGTGTGGAACAAAATTCAGCACGGCGAAGTGTAAAGTGATGGATAAGGCCTAGTAAGGCGATAAAATTGAATGGAGTAGAGCTGAGAAAGGTGCAGAATGTAAAATATCATGGAAGCGTAATTGAGGAGAAGGGTGAGAGTAGAAAGGATCTAATAAGAAGAGGGCAGCAGGGGGAGTTGCTCTATATATTTGTAGGAGACCTGCCATGAAAATAAAAAGTGCCCTTGAGTGTAAGGAAGTGCTGTACATGACATACTTTATACACATTGTCACGAATGGAGCAGAAACATGGACATTGAATGTAAGAAAACTAGGAAAGTGGAGGCCATGGGAATGGATGTTTGTGAGGAGTATTTTAGCTTTCATGAGGGAAAACAGAACAAGGAATGAAGTAATCCAGGAAATAGTGGGAGTACATGAGATAGTAGTGGAAGCACAACTGACAACTATGGTCATGTAAAGAGAATGGAAAGGGAGAGAATACCAAAAAGAATGAGAGAGAAGAAGAATATGGGAAAAAGATAGCATGGGAGACCAAGACTGAAATGGGAAGACCAGATAACAAAGTTTGTAAATGAGAATATGAGAATGGAAGTGATTAAAGGAGGAAGATTAGTGGAAGGATCGAGGAAGATGGCAGCATTTTACTAAACTGACCCAGCCAAAGGCTGGAAACAGTTGATGACTATGTTGTAGAGTTAATGAAGTTTGTAAAATAATATCATGTTACTAAACAACACAAATATTAATACAAAATCTCAAATTTATAGTTGGTTTCACTAAAAGCCTTCCTCCTGTCAAACCCCAATAATAATATAACTGGGCAAAAAATTTGGTGGTGTGTTCTCTGGGTATGCCAGTCCTGCGAAGTGTACCTATGGATATATGGATGAAATTATTAATTTAAAAATCCATGTATTTTAATTTTTAAGTAACATTTTTTTTAACGGCACTCTTCTTCCAAAAGGTCTTACAGCTTATAAATCCTAAGGCAGAAATGTTGATCAAAAACAACAAGCCTGGCCAGGGAGATCCAAATGTCCTTGGCGTCCATTACAAAGATAGCCCTGTCTCCTTACACCAAAACATTGGTCAATAAACTGTGATTATTACCACCTAACGCCTGCTATAAGCAAACAGCATGCAAAGAATTGTGCAAAATATTGAAAGTAATATTAAAGATTACAATTATTATTTATTAGGTTAAATTTGTATAGCTTTATTGAAATTATATGAAAAAAAAAACATATTCATAAAATAAGAGTATTTGTAGCAAACTTTAAGCTATAGCATGCTTGAACAAATATCTAGTTGTGATTCTGCATTGTAGGCGCATATATAATCATATAGTTGGCAAACACATTTGCTACCATTTTAGAGTATAAACTTAAGGGGGCTACTTTTTATTTTTATTAGCACCGCGTTTTACTACCTATTCAGACTATTCCCCTATGTACTAATTAATATAATGTGTTAGAGATTAGGAAGCTTGAATTTAGAGGAAGTGTACCCACATTTGCGAGGGAGAGTGGAAAACCATTGCTTTTTCTTTCTAGTATGAAGGATTTATGGAGTTTTAGCAATGTTCTTTTAGTTTGGCTTTATAAGTTAATTTTTTTTTATTACACAATAATGACTGTGGTTTTATATACAGTAATTGTACATTTAAGAATCCCACAAGTCAGGAGAGTGATTTAACCATTTCAAGCAGATTTAGCATAAAAGGTAAAAAAATACTTTTTTCAAATAATTTACTTAAAGCAGAATATAAGTTTTAATATCTTAGCAATTATATATAGCTATAGACTATTAATAGGAGAAAGGCTTGTTCGTTTTAGTCGCAGTTAACGCATATTAACAGTGTTGAAAGGATAAATTCTAAAGTTGGGCAGGGCAAAGACCTTGCTTAGGGATGCAAAACCATTTAAGTGCAACCAATATTAATTTAAAAAACAGCATTGTGTTTAGTGTGTTAGGATTAAAGAATGAGTTTTAATTGCAATTTACGTGCTTCATTGGCCGCATGGTTTAACCCATTAATCTCTCAATAGACTGGCCTGCCGATGACGGGCATATTGAGGTTTGAATCCTGTTCAGGTATATTGACAGTGGTTTCTCCTGAATGGTTTTCCCTTCTACCTCCATGAAAATGTGGGTATACATCCTCTAAATTCAACCTTACTCACCCCTGGCATAATGTGTATTTATTACGTAGGCGTATAAACAGAACAGGTAGTAAGATGTAGTGCTAAAGAAATTGTTGTTGTTGAATGATAATAAATCTGGTTTTGGACATCCTTTCTTTAAGCTGCGTGATTATATTTGTGAAGTTGTCATATATTTTGTACCAGTGTATTGAAAACATAACATGGATAAGTGGTTAACGAATGGGTCCTTAAATATACCTAAGGAAGACACGTGTGTAAGTAGGGGAAGTAATTATTCTCAGACAGAAGCCAGTACTTCAAATTCTAGCCAACCAACAGGTAACATTATGGTAGCAGAATACAATAAAGAGCCCCATCATACAACACAACAAAAGTACATTTCTAGTTACGAGGGGGTATCAAAAAGCTACAGCTACAGATATGGTCAGTATAATTTTGGGATAAAAGGGAGCAAAACAACTTGAAATGATTCCATTATCCAATGACATCGTCTCAAGAAAAATTTCAGATTTGGCTTCAAATGTTATAGAACAGTTAATATTATTATTATTATTATTATTATTATTATTATTATTTATTAACACCACATAACAGTTAACAGAAAAAGTTCAGGCTAGTAAATATTATTCTATTCAATTGGATGAAATTACCGACATTACCAAAATCACCCAACTTCCTACATATGTAAGAATTGTAGATGGGAAGACAGTGAAAGAAGAGTTCTTGTTTTGTGAACCATTGCTTGGTCGAACAAATTCTAATGAAAGATTTGCAAAACTAGACCAGTTTATGAATTTGAATGATATACAGTGGAATAACTGTGTTAGTGTTTGTTCTGATGGAGCAGGTGCAATGCCTGGGAAACACAGTGGAGCTGTTGCCAAAACTAAAGAAGGCGCTCCTGATGCTAAGTTTGTATATTGTAGCATTCATCGCAAGGCTTTAGCCGCAAGAAAAATGCCAGTTAGCCCGAAGACAGTTTTGAATGAGTGGTGAGAGATATCAACTTTATTAAGTCCAGAGCTTTGAACTAGCGACTATTTTCGATTTTGTGCAGTGAAATGGGTGCTGAGCATGATTCAATTCTACTTCATACCAAAGTTAGGTGGCTGTCAAGGGGGGCTGTATTGAACAGTTTGTTTGAACTTTGTTCAGAAGAGCAGATTTTTCTCTCTGACATGTCTTTGGACTTAAATTATTTCATTTACGAACTGTGGCTAATCTGGTTAACATGCCTGAGAGATATATTTTGCTGCCTCAACCAATGGAATAAGAGCTTGAAGGGTGCTTCCTTATTCTTGATACAGGAGAAAACCACAGCTCTTATAAAGAAAACTTGGGTTAAATCATTAAATAAATAGATTGTAGAAATATGTGTGCCTTTTCATTGTTGGATGGTTTCTTAAGTGAAAATTAAATTATTCTTAATAGTGAATTGGCAACAAATATAAAGGCGCACCTTGAGAGCCTAGTCGCAGATTTCAAGGAATCTTTCCTGAAAACCTAACTTCAGAATTTTGGATTAAAGACCCATCTTCTATTGACAACACTGTGGCAGAATTGAACTCCTTCCGAAGAGGAAATGAATACCCTCTGATCTCAGAAAAGGCTGTAGAATTCTTGATAATGTTTACAACTACTTCCCTTTGATAATGTTGGTTTTCTTCTCTAATTTACATAAAAAAATAAGTAGGGGCCTACAGGAACAAGTTGAATGTTGAACCTGATTTTAAGACTCAAATTAACTCAATTGAAACCAGACATAAAAAAGCTTGTGTTTTGCTAAACAAGCACAACCTTTACACAGAAACATGAATGTGAGTTTTGTAATTAACAATGTACTATATTTACAGCTTATATTGATTTTAAGTGTACGTCATTTTAAATAAAGCAATACATCAGTGATTAGTAGTAGGAGTGCTTATATACATTAATTTCACCCCTGGGACCAAAACATTTTGTTTTACCATAATACATTTGGTTAGTGGTACATTTAATGTCCTGATTAAAAATAGTGGTGTGTGATTGAAAAAGGTTGAGAGCCTTTGGTCTAAAGTGTATTGTGTTAGATATGTCATTTATATTTTAGTGGATGATGTTCTTTCCCATGTTTGTGTTTTTGTGTATAGACTAGAGTTTCTATTTACTTGTAAGTCAGAATATATAGAAGGCTGTAAAGATAGATACTCAAATAATGATAATTGATAGGTAAAAAAAAATTAGAATAGGGGGGCGTGAAATTTCCCAAGGTAGCATGGGGGTAAGGGAGGGCCATAAATGTTTAAGAACTACCATTTTAGAGGCACTAATGCTCAAATATTTTCCAGAAGGAAATATCTTGACCTTCCAAGCCCCTGGTAGTTAAAGGTCTTCGACCCTTAAACTGCTCTCGCAACTTTTCGAGCACAGAATGCCTATTGAATTTCTAAGAATATATGCCATTGAAAAAATTATAAATATGAATATAATTTTTTTTTTAAATAACATTTTTGTAAATGGTTATAAAAGGGCAGCAGCAACAATTTTTTCATGGGTACCTTATGGAAACTTTCTTTTTCTTTCTTAATAAAGTGCTGTAAATGACAAAAGTAGAAAAAGTAATAATATGTATCCTCGTTTTTAATGAAGATGTATTTGAGCTAAATTCTGTTCACCGTAGGAATTGTTTTCTGAAAGGCCTTTTTCCCTACCAGAAAGCTATTATATAGTAGGATATTGGTAGGAAAAAAGACCTTTCAGAGAGTAATTCCTACCGTGAATGGAGTATAGCTATGTTTATCATATATTGGTATGGATAATCATAGACACATTAAAATAACATACAACCGTTATTCATCACCTGATCCCCTGAAAAATATTGCTGTTGTTGGGAAAACTTGTGAGAAGCTTTTTTTTTTAAGTTTTTTTTTTTGCACCAAATCTTACTACCTGTTCAAGCTATTTGCAATTAGTTATATCAATAAGGTAGGAATGAAACAAATATTAGAGGGAGTACACTTACATCCAATTAGAGGGAGAGTGAGAAACCATTTAGGATAAACAACCGTCAATATATCCAAACAAGATTTGAATCCTGACTTCCCCCATTGCCTGAAAACCAGACTAGATGAACTTGAAGTTAAGTCTGTGTGCTCAGTGTTGCAGGTTTTAAAGTTTTTAAAAAAATATCATTTTGTAAAGTCAAAATCGTACTAATTTAACATTTCTGTATACAGCCTAAAATTATTCCACCATCTTAACATTAATAAAAAAGTGCAAAGAGGGAAGCAGTTTCCTTTTGTTTGAAGAAGTAATTTTATTTATTGTATTGGTTCAAAAACATATATGTCTAACATTAAAATGTTCCAAAACCACATGCCATGCATCATTAGTGGCTAGATTAGCATACATGGGTGGCATTAGTATTTCACACATCTGAAAGACAAGATAAGTGTGCTCGCATCCACAGCCTTTAATCAGTGTACATGTCTTTAGGGGTGAAATTACGGTGTTAAAGTAAACTGCAGTAGGTATGTGAGGCACTGCAAGAATTGGAATTTAATAATTTTAACTGACCCATTAATAGGAAACAAGAATAAGAGTATAAGGGAAAGAATACCAAGGAGAATGAAGGGGAAAGTATGTAGGAAAAAGAATGTAATGGAAACCAAGCAAAAGATGGAAGGAGCAAATAAGTGTGAGACTGAGAGGAGAAGAATGGAAGCAAATAAATAAGGAAGAATGGTGTAAGGGAAGAGGAAGATGAGAGTATTAGACTAAACTGACTCGACCATTGGCTGAAAACCGTTTTAAATTATAATAATAATGATATTTGAGCCCAAAAAATACATCTTGAGCTCAATGATGGTACCAGAGGAGAATGTATTTTAGTGTTTGTATTAAAAATGTTGATTTCCACATTTTAAAGTGATTTAAAATAGTGTGTTACCTGGCAGCTCTGCTAACAGCCATGCTGCTCAGTGCTTTTGTGGAATGTTGTAGCAATGATTTTTTTTTTAATATTCGAGGATAATATAGTAGCTGTCTAAATGTATTCATGAGATACTAGTGTTGTTGATATAAGTTTTTAACCCTACATGCCCCGTGAGTTTATAAAATAGATTTTTCTAGGAAAGATAAATCAATTTTTAAGGATCATTCTTGGTTAGGAATTTATGTAGCTGTTCATTTTCAACAGGACTTAGTATTTATCTATTTTATAAGTACTTCTAATAGATAACACCAATTTGTTTTAAAATATGTTCACAAATTTACCTCGAGAAAACAATTCACTATCAGTGGAATCTTTATTTATAACAATATTTTCCACAAGCTGATTGTACCCCAAATTTCCAAGGCTCTTCACTGTTTCTTGAGCTTGCGGATCAACAAGCCAGCCATGATAAAGTGGGATGTTAAGCAAGTCAAAGATGATACACTCTGGAGTATATTCAAAATCTTGCACACTATCAACACAAAATCCAAACAAAGCAGTGAAATTTAATAGGTTTAGTAACATTTAATAACAATTGAAACGTAGGATAGTTAAGGAGACAAAATTATATGGTAAGCGTTTTAGTCCTCAAACCATAAATTAAAGAATTTGGTATGGTCAAATAATGCTGCTAATTATAAAATAGATTGCTTCAACAACAAATATTGGTAATGTATCCTAATTTGAGACATTAGTGATGCTGCCAATTTGACAGACCCCTCACTCCTGGATTCCTAAATAATGCATTCATTTTATGAATATTAGGTAAAAATGACTCTTACTAGAAAGAGCCTTGGTGTATATATAAAGTATTTGGTCTCCCAAATAGCATATAAAAAGTCCCTGAAAATAAAGTTGTACTACGGCCCTCACCTTTGAAAATGGCGGCCGAAAATTGATTTTTCACATTTTTATAGACTACCTGTGTCATCAAAATATTTTTTTAACAAAGAAGAATTGCCATAACATTGTCTACATTTTATGTTCTTAGCATTTTTTTTTTGTATAACTTGCCACTAAATCAAAACTTTAATAAAGTTTTTACTTTTAATAAGATCTGCTAGTTTTTATTTGTAAAAAATATGCTCCCAGCATGTGCTTTTCTCTGCCCGAATATCATAAATGAAAGTTCCGACATAAAATAATGAAGAAAACCAAAATGAATAACCATAGTATATTACATGACTTTCACTAGTTTTTATTCAATTTTAAAGCAATTACAGGAAATTAAAGGCCCCAAATAAAACATTTTTAAAAGTTAAATATTGAAGAAAGTCCATCATTTTTAATATTGCTTGTAATTGCCAGTAGATGTTTTTTTTTTTTTTACAAAGCTTTATAAATATAAAGTTTGAAGGAAACTTATTTTTCTACAAGAGTATAAGAAATCAAATTTTAATGAATAAAAAACAACAGTATTATTATCTGCAGATAATAGTCAATTCATCATACAGAAGTTCAATAGCTCCTTCAGAATCCATGCATAATAGACCTTGAAAGTATTGACATAAGGCAGAACATTTCAGTCTAGCTTCTCTTTTAGCACCATGTCTTACTACCCATTCGGGTTTCACTCTTTTCACTCTAGCTCTCTTACATTTACATCTAATGGTATAGTTGGATTTGCTAGTGAACGAGATTAGTGCCAACTCTGGACGAGTAGGGTTTTTGGTCATGAATATAGGTGTTAAGGTGTCTGTCTCCCTTTCTTATACACACCCAGTCAGTAAGGTTCATCTTATCACCTTTCCATTGCTAAGCCTGTAGGTAGACACAGTATGAATGCTGAGTTGCTGCATCACTAGTTGGTGGTGAAGATGTGAGGTAAAACGTTCTGCCAACTAGATTTTTGGAAATCAGATGTTATTTGTAGTTCCGTAAACCATCTAAGGTAGTACTTCTTTATCCTCCATATAAGCTAAGTAAAAATTCCTATCCTGCTGCTACTACTTCTTCATTGATTAAGAATCACTAAATACTTTCATGTCTTCCTTAAGGACATGGTCCCTTTGTATAAGCTTCAATTTGTTTAGCTTACCCATTTAAACGGGGCAGAGGTGCTGCTACATACTGTTAATGCACGTGTAAACAGAAGGACCTCACTAGTTTCTTCCAGCAGGGTTTACTGTTGTGGTATATTAAAAACAGTTACTTGTGTTTTAGATTCAGAAGCAGGGTGCAGGAATATACCTAGTTAGTTATGGAAGCAAATCTGTCTTGGCCAACAATCACAACTAGGGATGTGAAAAAAGTATCGATACTTTACTAATATCAGTATTTTCCTTTCAATACTAGTATTTTTTTTACTCACTACTTTTTCCCCCAAACTTTTACTGATATTAGTACTCACACTCTGGTATCAAATTGGTATCGAAAGAAACAATTTTTTTGCTAACTTCACTCATGGCCCATGCTGAGGTTAAATGTTTATTAGGGTGGTCTGTAGAGGAAGAACAAATGACACTATTTCTCAATCCTCAATCATTTTCTGTATAACAAGCAAGAGGCAACTCCAGCTTTCAGAGCCATATGCAAGAAATTAACTAAGTGGATACTTTGTTTACACAAGCGTGGGTTTGCTTGCGTCATCATAGGTTAAAAGATGGAGTGAGAGTGTGCTCAAGACCAGGGCTTCTCAACCTATTTTCATCTGCGACCCCTTTGGACCAGAAACATTTTTTCACAACCCTTTACTCAATGTCATAAATGCAATTGGTAGTAACACTGTATGTAATCGATTTACCAGTTTGTGTGCATACTTTTTTACATGAACCCCGTTTGACGAACCCTGTTTTACGAAAACCCTATTTGAGGGAAAAAATAAATTACGGTACCTTAAATATAAATAAAGCTATACCATTAAAGAATTATGTCGACTAAAAATAGTGTATGAAAATATAACAAATTAAAATGTCTTCAAACAATTTATTATATTAAAAATGTTTGTATATAGTATATTGACATGCAAAATATAAGTTAGAAAATGCAAAATTAAAAAATAATCTCAATTAATTTGTAATATCAAATGTGACTATACCAAAGAGAATTTTACTGAAGGCTGACAAAAGATAGGAATAAGTTTACCTTTAATGGGATGGCTGTGATTGCTTATTATGACACAATAACTCGAATCGTGGCTTAATATTTGTCACTGCTGGTCTCATAGCAAACTTGATGTTCTTAAGACTTGAGTGGTATTTGGTTTTAATTGCCGTCATTGTCAAAAATGCCGATTCGCACAAATAGGTGGTAACAAATGGAAGAACTGCCATCGCTAATTCCAACAATATTGTAAATTCTGCTTTAACACCAAGCCAAAAAGTGTTACAAGTTTTTCATTGAAAATTCAAGTTTAAGGTTTGAATCACATGAAAGTTCTGCAAATTCTTCTTGGGCTTTCAACAATAAATGCTTCACATTCCCTATCTCCCCGATAAAAGGGTTTTGAATCCAATCTAATCGATTATTGTCTAATTCTAGTAGAAAATATTTCTGAAAATTGTTTTACAAGCATACCAAATGATCACTTATTATCTGCTTGATCAAGTCAAAACTAAGCATATTATCAACAATAAGATCCTCTTTATATGAAAACATTTCAAATGAGTATTTTCATGAAAAACTGAATTTTATCTTTCAGTGTAAAAATATTCGTGCTCTCCCCTTGGAGAGACATATTAAGTTCTTTGAGTTTCTCAAATAAATCTGACAGATAGCATAATTTGCACAGCCAATTTTCATTGTGAAAGAAATTGACATATTCAGAGCTATTTTCAGACAGAAATAGCACTTCTGTATGCAGTAAAAGTGTTCTGAAATTGAATTTCATTTCATTACATAAATTTGCAGAGAGTTGACTATTAAGGGCACGACTTTTAATAAAATTGATAACCTTAACCGCATCTTGTAGTAGCATTCAGATCTGTAGTCGGCCTATCACTTGCAGATTTAACTTTTACCTGAAATTCAGTTATTCTCCCTGTCATTGCCGCTGCGCCGTTGGTACATACTCCAACAGAGTTATTCCATTCTAGTCCTACTTCCATGAAAAATTCATTCACTTTTTGAAAAATTGCCTCACCAGTTGTACGTCCATCTAATGAGTGACCATATAGTAGATCTTTGTGGACACTGTTAGCGTAACAATACCTGACATATGCCAATAGCTGTGCGAAGTTTGTATGGCAGTCGATTTATCCAACTGAATTGCAAATGTTGAACTTTCTTTAGTTCTTTCATTAAGTTGCTCACACTGGTCATTGCTAATTTCCAAAACTCGTCTAGCCACAGTATCATTTGACAGTGGATTGTTTTTAAATTCGTCTGCATATCTTTGCCCGTGAATAATTTCATTTGTTCTAATTGCCACTGGCAACACAAGATCTTCGGCAATGGTGTATGGTTTATTAGCATTTGGAATTAAGTAATAGGCTTCATAAGATGCTCTTAAGTACTTTTTATCGACCAGTACATAAGTTTCAAGGGATTGTTTTTGGTTTTTTCAATTATTCTAATAGCCTTTCGAAAAAGTGTACAAGCTTATTGGAATAGGAAGCATGCTTTGTGTGTAGATGTCATTTTAATCTTGCAGGTTTGAGACTTTCATTCACCAAGCATTAATTACAAATCAAGTAGATAGGTCTGTCTTCAATATTTATGGAGATAAAAGTAAATCCATATTGCAAAAATGTTTGGTTGTATTTTATCTTTTTTGCGCACGAATGAGAAATATATTAAGTTTAATATATCTGCACATTCTTGTTAGTGCTGGATGATCCCGGTTCTGCAGGATCTATAGCTTCAGTATTATCTGCTGTCTTAGTCTTTGACAAATTTAACTACTTGTCCATGAGTAAGATAATTTCAATTTTTATGCAATTTATCTTTGAAATGATGGCAGCCAATAACTGGTGACAGTTAATTATTTGCTAATCCAGTACATCTTTGTACGCTGGAGATATTAGAAGAACAAATAAACAACCTAACACTGTACAAGAAGCATTGAAAAACTTAACTGAACATTGTGAAACTATTACTGAACAAATGAACACTGTGACACTAACACTGAACAAATGAACACTGTGAAACTAACACTGAACAAATGAACACTGTGAAACTAACACTGAACAAATGAACACTGTGAAACTAACACTGAACAAATGAACACTGTGAAACTAACACTGAACAAATGAACACTG
>CABFWB010003038.1:64330-89574 GCA_902151455.1 Timema bartmani
CCCCCCAATCCCAATGGGAGTACCCGCATCCCTCCCCCCTCACAAAAATCCTGGATTCACACATGTGCTGTATAAACATTTCCCCTAAAAGGTTAAAGGAAATACAAAATCAACTTTTTGAAAGACTTACTTATTTGCTTACTCTATGGCATTAGAGCAGAGGTCTCCAACCTTTTTGTACCTTAGAGCACATTCAAAACTAATGGTAGTGCGGCGGGGGACCAATTACTTTTTCAAGGCTAATTTATAGTTAAACATAATTTATAATGCAAATAACACACACAAAAAATTACATATTATTAAAAATAATTGCGAGTTTAAAATTTAAAAATTATTTTTTGAATTCGTATATAAAATAACGCAAATGGTACACACGCAAAGTTAATCCAAAACCAGTTTAAACAATTGAAACAATTTTTACCAAACCAAAAGTCAATGTGATCCTTGACACTGCATTTCATCAGCCAGTACTTCATAATTCAAAGCAAAGGATGATATTCCTTTTCGTAAACAATCATAAAGATGTTCTTCAGTAAGCAGAGATCTGTACTTTAATTCTATGATATTCATGGTAGAACACAATGATTCACATAAGTATGTAAAACCGAAAAAAGATTTTATCTTGTATAATGCATTTTTCAAGAAAGGAAACTTTTTTCTGTCAACCAAATTCCAAAAGTTCTCATCTGTTATATAGGATTTTAGCACAATGTAATTCTGAAGAGCCAAAATCTCTAGCTCCAGTTCTTTTGGCCTTACTTGAATAAGTCTTTCAATGGATGCAGCTAATTCTGTTGTACTTACTTGGTTATTAAAAGGATTGATAAAAAAAAGGTGACCATTGGCTCGATGATAGTAAACTTCTCAAATCTCTTTTCCAACTGCTCTTAAAGCACTTCAAGGTGAATAACAAATGATGACAAGTTAAAGTCACTGTCACCCAACATTTTCTTCATAGTTATAAAATGCACAAGATACTTCATCTGCAGATGAGACATCCACATAACCAGTTTAGCTTTAAAGGAGTTAACAGAGCTCATCATTTGAGCTACACAATCATCTTTTCTCTGTATTTCTAAGTTAAAAGAATTCAATTTGTCCACAATGTATGTGAGAAAACCCAAATCCATGAACCAGTAAAAGTCACTTAGTTGATCATAATTCAGATTTTTGGAATTTAGAAATGTTTTTATCTCTTCAATCAAGCTTACAAATCTTGTAAAAACTTTACCTTTATTGAGCCAACATACTTTTTTTGTATGCAGGATAAGATTGGACTGTTTAACTTCAGAATCTTCTAAAAGGGCCTTGAAAAGTTGTTACTGCAAAGGTGCTGCTCTAATATAGTTGATTATCTTCACAACATGTTCAAACGAAAGTACTCTGCCACACAAGGCTTCTTGATGAATAATACAATGGTACAACATAAAATTCATAAATGATTCATCTTTCTTGCACAGGGCAACAAATCCATTGATATTAACCACCAGTGCAGGTGCCTCGTCAGGGGTGATCACAGATAGCTTGTGCAAAGGCAAATCTATTGACTTAGTATATGTTTTTAATGTGTTTTAGATATCTGATATCTGTGTGACAGTATTTTCAATAGCTCTTCTTTTGTAGTGAAGCCATTAAATACCATTCTCACCATAACTGCCTACTGTTCTTGGCCTGCTATATCTGTTGACTCGTCTAATTGTATTGAGAACCATTCACATTTTTCCAAGTCATTCTTTAGCTGAGTTTGCATGTCAGTTGAAATTGCATGTATTCTTCTTGTAATGGTTTTATATGATAGCTGTAAGTCTTGGATCGCTGACATAATCTCACGCTTATTAGAAAATCCCTCAAACAAGCAATCGGCTCCAGTCAGAAGGGGCCTCTTTTAACAACTCCACATCCTGGAATGTTTTTTATTCTTTGCAAGCAAGTGAGAAATTTTGAAAGAAGCAATAGTGGCATTTTCATGTTTTATCACAGGTCTTGTGAAAATCAACTCCTGGGCAGTTAGGTTTGATTTTAGTTGATTTAGTTTCTTTTTTCTTAATTCAGATTTAAGTGGATAGCTAGTTTCAAAAGAGGCGTGATTAGTCTGGAAGGGACGTTCAACATTGTGTTTTTGGCACTGAAATGCTACTTCCACACAACAAGCAAACACATTTATATTTAAAATTGACAAAACAATACGATTCTTCCCAGTCAGCGTTAAAATTATAAGTTTGTTTTCTTTTACTTGACACACTAATTTTGGGATTAAAAGATTACATATTAAAAAAAAATAAGTACGAAAAACCAACAATATAATATACCAAAAGTATGAGTATTTAACTAGAAACAGAGCATGAACTAGGATGAAACTGTCATGATTGGTTTACACTGCATAGTAGCTACTAACTTCCGCCAGGCTCAGAGGTCAGCCTCAACGCTATACACACGGTCGGTCAACTGCCGTACGTTAAGTTTCCAACAGCGACTGTGACGTTAAATGTGGCAGCTCAGAATTCATCCCGCGTCTGCCTACATGTTCAGCAATGGCAAGGTGATGAGATGAACTCTATTGACTGGGAATGGATAAGAAAGTGAGACACTTAACACCTCCTGAAATATCGTTAGCACTAATCTTGTGCACTTATAAATCCAACTGTACCAGTATATTTACGTAAATGTAATAGATCTATACTGAGATGCTCTGCCTTGTGTTTAGACTTTCAAGGACTATCATGCATGAATTCTGAAGAAGCCATTGGAATTACCTGATTACCTGATGATGTCTGCAGATAGTTTTAGCCTTATGTTTTATTCACTGGAATGTGATTTCTATATGCGTGATTTTTTTCTACTTTTGTAGAAAAATAACCTTTCTTCAAACTTTACTTTTATAAACCTTTGTAAATAAGTGAGAAAATCATATATTTGCAGTTACAAGAAAGCATACTAATTGTTAACTGTAATTGCTTCAAAATTGAATAAAAACAAGTTAAGGTAACTTAAGATGTTACGGCATTCCACTTTGATTTTATTCATAATTAATGTCGGAACTATCAGTATGATACTCGAGCAGATGCTGCTGGCATATTTTTTAAAAGTAAAAACCAAAGTTCTTACTTAATGGAAAGTTGTATAGAAAAAAAGTGCTAAGCACATAAAATGTAGACAAAGTTATGGCAAACATTCTTTGTTTGAGATGTGTTTTGATAACATTGATAATTTCTGAGATAAATGTGGAAAATGGGTTTCCGGCTGTCATTTTCCAAGATGGTGGAAGTAGCACAACTTTGTATTTTGGGACTTTTAATGTTAATCGGGTGACCAAATAATATATTTTTCAAGTATTTTGTTCGTGAGAATATTTTTTTAGCTGATTGCGAAGTTTTGGGCTAAAATGACTACACTAAACCCTGAGAGTGTAAATGCTTTAGAAGTGATGATCTGTGAAGGGGTGAGCCGTGTGACATAGTCTAAGATAACATAATTTTTATTAGCGCCGGGTCTTGCTACATGTTCGGCTTATATGATCATAATAAAATTAACTGAAGAGAATTCTCAATAAGAGTGCTATTCATTTTCCTTAAGAATTAAAAAAAGGTTAAGAATTAAGTAATTGTGTTTTTAATGTTTTTTTATGGATTAAATTTGCACCAAGCTTGAAAAACATGCCAAATATGTGAAAATTAAATGCAACAAGGGAAAATAGGAGATTTTGCTTAACCTTCATACTTTCTTTGCATTGGAATAGAAATCTTTGGTTATTTATGTAAACATTAAGTCTAAAGGAACATTTTTTAGCATAAGTTGTCAAGGTCAATTTCTAAGTTTATTCTTATTACTTACCCAGTAAATTTCACATTTACATCCAAACCAGTGTGAAGGTGAGGCAGTATAGCAATGGCATCATACACATTTTGTTCATAGTTTAGTTGGCAAACACCTGAGAGATCCTAAAAAATGTTCAGTTTAATTAAGAGCAAGAGAACAGTTAATATATTAACTATTGTGGGGAATACGCTAACCTTAAATCTATGTTTAACCCATGTATGACCCAATATTTGAAACACTAAGACATTATAGAACTAAACTTTCAAATTTACTTATTAAAATTAGAGTAGGCTGTAAATATCAGATAATGGTGGTAATTTAAACATAAATTGTTAACTAGTAAAAAAATTAAAAGTCAGCCAAATTTAAATTGTATTGTGAGGGTCATTCCATGTCAATTCAGCCAATATACCAAGAAAATATGACCCATCATTTTAGATTTTAATAAAATTTGGCATGTAATACCTTTGAATAGTTTTGTGATATTTTAAATTTTAAGATTATCCAACCAATAGTTTTAAGTTAATGGATGCCCAAACATAACATAAATACAATTGAAAGCTTTTGTAGCATCGGTGTGCAAAGTTGACAGTGTAACATAAAATATTTTATACCTTTAAATGAAATGACCCATGAATATTTAATATTTTAGCAAAAAATCCATTAATATGATCAGGGTGTTAAAAATAATGTGACCCAGGTCAGTAACCGGGGTTCAAATCCCAGTCGGGTCTATTGAGGGTGGTTTTTCCTAAATGAGTTCCCACTCTCCTTCCAAGCAAATAGATTACCTCTAAAATCTTTCTTCCTGATTCCTACCCCATTAGAGTAATTATCAAATTCATACAAACTGAATAGGTAGTAACACATGATGATAAAAAAAAAAAAGAATGCATAGCCCACTGTAGCAGACAAAATTAGGGGCTCTTTCTGGAAATTTCCTTTGAAGTGTCAATATACACACACTCAACAAAACAAATAAGACTCCCAGTGAACAGGATGATTCAAAAGTCTCCAAACTGAGATTTAAAAGATGTGTTTAAACTCACTGGAAATTAGTTTGACACTGAAGCCTTCACTAACCTTTATAAAAGGTGCTGGAATTGTCCTCCATTTTTTAAAAGACAAAAATTAACCCGGAGACACATGTTTGTGGATATTATTTTCAGTATGTCAACTGGGATATCTCTAACAGCTATGTTTATGTTGTTTTGCAAGTCCTGCAATGTTCCAGGGTTATTGCAATACACAGTCTCCTTCAGATATTCCCACAGAAAGGAAATCTGGAGGAGTCAAGTGAGCAAGGTGGCCAAACATTTTTTGAGATTATTCGATCATCAAAGATCTCACGGAGCATCTCCATTGTTTTGTCGGAAGTGTGGCACGTTGTGCCATCTTGTTGAAACCAACAATAATATTCAATTGCTTCAAGCAAGCATACAAATTGGTATATGATGTCTGCGTACACAGCTGAATTAAGTCGTGTCAAAAAAATTGGTCCCACAATTCGCCTTCTAGACACAGCACACCACATATCAACTTTCATCGGGTGTGTGTGAGGATTAACTGCAGCCCAGATGTGAGACGTACCCGTTTAAATGAAACCAAGCCTCATCACTGAAGAAAGTCGTGTTAAGCTGGTTAATCGCATTGTTGCGAGTGAATCTCCTAAACCAGGGGTCTCCAAACTTTTTACTATGCGGGCCACATAATATATTTTACAAATTTTTGTGGGCCAAAGTAATGTTCACCTGTTCTTCAAATAGCATTATTTTTGCCCTGAATGCCTTGACATGTGCAAAGAGATTGTAAATAAAATTTGTTTCAACATCCAAATTTAGATTCAAGTCATAATATGGCCAGTCACGCCTGTAAAAAATGCCACTTTCCAAGGCCAGTCAGTGTTTGATAAGCGTGATTGACGTTGCTTCTTCTCTGTGAGATATGAATCAATTTAATTGTAATAAATTATATTAATAATTATTAGACAATATAATTTTATTATTTTAGTTAGGTAACATCTTTCGGGACTTTACTTTTATAATCCTCTGCCGGAAGACTTGGAACTACCTAAAAATCGTCACAGTCAAGCCGTTTTGTTTTAAGTATAAGGTATGGCACCTGCAACTGAAAATTAGGGTTTGCAATTCTGACAGCATTCTGGCTTGGTGTCATGGGGGGAAGCACGTGTGCAGACAGAAACTGGACTTGTCAAATAAAGTGTGTAGTTAAGAAATAACTAAGAGAAACAATTAATTTGTTTTTTGATAAAATCTTGAAACAGGCTGGATATAATCTTGTGGCGGGTCGGATATGGCACGCGGGCTGTAGTTTGGAGACCCCTGTTCTAAGCCCTTTGCAATAGGTGACAAGCTTTTCTGAATCCAGTGGGTGTAGCTCTTGCACTACTCCAACTCGGTATGGCCGTAGCCGTTTAGTAGCCCTTTGGTAGACTGAATAAGAGGCTCCAACCTGTTGAGGCAAACGCCGAAGTGACTTACTGAGAGAATGGTACAAATTCTGTTGAACACTATCTGTAAATTTGGGTGTTAGCACAGACAGTCGGCCACTTCTAAACCTATCCTTAACACTACCTGTGTCACGAAAACGTTGAACAAGATCATACACTGTCGTTTTCCCTGGAATAGGAGCATCAGGGAACTTATCTTGAAACGGCTGGATAACCCGTTGATAAGATTTTTCAGTGAAATAGACTTCCAGTAAGGCGACACTTTGATCTTACATGAGACTCATGGTGGACTGACCAAACCTTCCGTTATGCTCCCGCACATGTGTACTAGTAGCTGGTGATGTCACCACTACAGAACGCTCTCCAAGGTCACCCATACATGCCACAAGCAACAGAACTCAACTATCTCCTCTTGTCTTAGAGCAAATAATTTGTAACGTTACAGTTTGGGGACTTCTGAATCATCTTGTAGTATTCTAGTAGGAAGGAACTTTTAGAAACAACAAATATATTTTTATAATCAACTATGATAACATTCTGCTTTATTAAGTATTATTTCATGGGTATTTATACTATCTATCCAAAGTGGACCTTGAAGGCCACACATCCTAAATAATCTAAGAAATCAAATAAGTACTTTTCCTTATTCTAATCAGTAGCTGAATTTAGTATTAATAAAACACGTAAAACTTAATATTTATATCAACAATTGAGTCTAAATATCATGTCAATTTATGATTATTCAATTCATAATAAAAAAAACTTTTATGCTGCATATTAAGGTGTGTTTAGATGGCTAATATCTGCCAGGAGAAAGATACTAATTAAAATATGCTCCATAAATAATTTAAAATATGGTCACTAGATAGGGAATGGAAAAGGTACAAACCTAATGCTCATAGTTTACCTTAGTTTGCATTGCAGCGTACAACAAGTGTCATACAACTTGCAAAATAAAAGAGTTCCATGATTAATTAAATTTATAAATCTCTGATACTTGATATACACACATACTGGTATACACAGCCTTTGCATGAAAAAGAATTTTCAACTATGATATTTAACTTTGCCTGGACTGGAAATACCAACCTATATACCTCTTAATCAGCTGTGCATGGATTGCAGTGATTAGCATTCCTTTCTTTTATATCAGAATAGCTTTCTTATAGCTTTGCTGTTTTAAGTATGTATTAGGGTATTTTAATTAATCTAGTAAAAATTGTAACTGCATTACTATGCTTTAGGGGAAACTTAAATGCGAGTTCAAATATTTGGTCATTAATAGTTAAATATTGACATGATTTGAAATTTAAATAAATTTATCAATTTTATTGTATTATTGAAATCTATTAAGACAGAATATCTTGTATATTCCATGTGCACATTTGATAGCGCAGCTTAACTAATATTTATCTAGATTAAATCATAGAAATCACATTTATAAAAAACATAAAATGCCCAAAAATTACTTGAGGTTGCCACTATTTTCTTAGTAAAAAGTTCTGTGTTTTCCATACAGAATTCCTTCTATTTCCAGACACTTTAGAGAGTAAGTTAATATAGAAGAATAAAAGTTAGTCAGTCATAAATTGATTATTGTGAAGTCATACCATTAATGTTTAGAACATAATGATTTTACCTTGATGGCTAAGTTTATGCAATTACTACATAAATCAATGTTTCAGGGAGAAAAATAGTGGGGTAGAGTGAGGGGGTTAAGACATTTATTCTATCATTCAGATAAATTTTTCAGAGCGCTTTTAGTTCTAAGCAAATGACTACAATTTAAACTAATTCACAGATTTTTTTTAAATTGTGTCATGAAATTCCCTCCTTTTCCCAGTTTTTTTCAGACAAAAAAAAATCCTCGTATTTTCCTGTCTCTCCCAGATTTTCAGGTGCATGGCAACCATGTTATCTAAAGTGCAAAATAAAGATATTTTTAAAATCGGTGTTTATAATTATTATTACTTGACCTCAACATCCATAAAATATTATAAACATCCAGTCACTACACACAAACCTTAATATGGTATAAAAGAAAAAAAAAATATTTCTGATACAGGTTCTGCAGATATCAAATATGTTTGTTCACACATTACAGTGTTCACAACTGTTAACATAAATAGTTCCAATATTTAGTAACAGGTAAAAAAAACAAGACAAAGAAAAAACCTTAATAACACAAAAGTGATCCATAAAAAAGATAGTTGAATGAAACATTTTTTTTTTCTAATTCTTACCTTGGGTATATTTTCAAAGATTGAATCGGCAACAAATTCAAGTAACTGATTCGCAGTGATAAATTCCATCACAGAAGGGAGAATAATTTTTCTGCACAGCAACAATACATTAGAAATTGCTATAAGTGGACATGGTCCATTAGAGTTTTGAGTGACAATGGGAGTCCTTTTTTTATTCCATTGTATCCATTTCAACTGGTGTTCCCAATTTAAAACTCCATTCAGTTTCAAACTCTGGGGAGATTTTGTTTGAGGAGAAGAATTTAGATTAACTATATTTGAATGTTCATGGTTTTCCTCCTTTTTTAAACCATTTTCAACTGATGAACCTAATATATCGCTGCCACATTCTAACAATATTTCATCAGTTTTTGAGAAAATGATTTGTTTATCATCTGAAACAGGGCTGGTACCTTCACCTAATTCCTGAAAGTTTGAAAAAGATTGAATGAAAGTGTAAGTTACGTCAAATATAGAAGATAAATGAAACTCTTAAATATTATGTTGTTTTTAAAATTTTTGAAAAATGTGAAATATTTACATTTTCAATTCCCTTCTCGATTTCTTGAATGTTCGAAGACTCACTAAACTTTGATGGTTGTATTTCTTGGATTCCCTTTTGAGTTTTGGAAGACTCGCACAACTTAGAAATTTGAACTCCTTGAATGCCATCTTGTATTTCCTGAAGTTCTTGAGAGAAGCTTAGATTAGAAATGTGCATAGTGTCAACACCCTTTTGATTTTCTTGAAATTGATTAGCATCGCATGGCTTTGAAATGTACATTGATTTAATGCCATTGTTTACTTCCTGAACATCTTGAGCACCAAATGATGAAATTTTCATTTTTTCAATGCCGTTTTGCATTACTTCAACATCAAGAGAATCACATCCATTTAATCTTGGTCTTGTTTCAATACAATCATGAATATGTTCAACTTCAGGACACTTTTGAATGTTCATAGCTTGGATACCAGACTGTATTTCTTCAACTTTTTTTTCCATTGCAAGAAAATCTGTAATATAAAGCCCAATTATGGTTAAACACAAAACAACAATTGTGTGTGATTTTTTTTTTAATCTTAGGTTTTAGAAAATTTCTCAAATAATAATTCTTTACAATTTTTTTTTTCCCCTAAAACCAATCAAGACTACTCTATCATTTGGTCACAGAGACTTTCTAAACTTATTATATATAACTATAGATCTTCCTAAATATTGAATTTGCCTAGTAATTTTTATACATAAATAAGGATCTCTAGCAGTGTCCGAGTCTATTTATTTAGAAAGTGAGTTAGAAAGGTGTTTCATCATAGAGTCCATATTATATTTTTCCAAGAATGTCTGCTATAAACATGTATTCGCTATAAAGGTGTCTTTTAAGAGATATTTCATTTTATATTCCATGAAATTCAACTCAATTCAATTCTACTCAAACCTAAGGCATATCAATTTATGCCTATTTATTTTGTGAGAAACAATGCTATCTATCATCAAACACAAAATAGAATATAACATCAGGTGATATCAACTAAGTGAAGCCCATGCTCAACCATGGGCAGTTATATTGACAATAACCATGATTTTTGTAGATAATAATTGTATATCAATATGAAGTTAGTTATGATTGATAAAAGTTGACCATGACCTCTAGAAGAAATTAGTGAACTTACTTTTGAATTGTAGCAATGTAAGAAAGCTTGGAGAAGAGAATATCCCCAGGTATATTAAAAAGAAACTCTAAGTGTCCACACTAATTTAGGGCAAGACAGTTATATAAATTCTGGGAATGTTCTAGACTTGAAAGTATAGTTTGGTACCAAAGTAAATCATAGTTCTTCAAAGATGGTGTTGCTTGTTTTGGTAATGTCTTTGCACCGAAAGGAGGCTCTAACATCGTTGGGAATAAATTAGATTAATTTGTTTGGGCTGGATTGGCCATCAAAGATTAGTTATGGCTCATTTCATGTGACATTACCTAATGTTTACTTCTGGGCTACAGAGAATCTTCATTTCACACATGAGTTACAGAGGAATGCACTAAACATATTTCATAAAGGATAAAAAGACTTCTCACCCACACTGTATATAAATTATGGAATGTTTGAAAGTTAGGTTTGTACCATAATGGTTCAATTTTAGGCATTTGGGCTTAGATTAATATAGCTCAGAAGTTAATGTGCATGTTATTATGCTATGACATCACTACAAACAAACATGTTCGATTTTAATTTGGTACCATAGCCTCAGTTGTTAAAAGGATTTAACCAATATGAATGCTTGAGATAGCTTACATGTATCTTTGGAGAAATTCAAAGCATTTTTAAGTTAGACAGGAAAAAATCTTTTTACATTTGTAAGAGTTGGATTCTCTCAGAAAAAAAAAAGTGTGGTTGTTGCAGACGCATATAGCGCTTATGTAGAAATAATACACCTAATTTGAGTAGTTACATATGTGCTACATGTTCATGAATCAAGTCTTTAATGACTGAATTTTTTTTTTCAAAATATGTATTTAATGATACGTATAGTGGATATTATGGATTCAGTGTTAGTCAGGTATCAAAACATACTGTGAATCACTTAGTTAATAATCATAGAATTTAGATAGTGCAATTTTGCCGATTTCTCAATAACATTTGTTTGTGGAAGTTTTCAAAGTGTGGAGAATATTATACTTTTAGAAATCCTGGGGTTATAGTTCAAATTGATGAATCATTAATCTCAAAAAGTAAAAATAATAAGTGCATTCTTGTACCTGAACATTGGGTTTTGGGTATGTTTGATATGTCTAGGCACCAGGGTTGGGTTATTTATGAGCCAAACAGATCTTCTATAACCATGTGTAACCTCAAAGAAAAACACACTTTACAAGTAATTTGGATAGATTGCTGGAAATAATATTTTGCATTAAGTATTTGGAAGGGCATGTTGCCATAAGACTATTGTATAGTAAATAATTTTTTTTTAAATTTTGACCCAATAACTGGAACATACACAAATTATGTTAAGACCTTTTGGGCAAAATCTAAAGGATTTTTTGTGGAAAACTAGGTTTGTGATATCCAGACTGGTTTTCAAAATTAATAACCGATTTATGTGAATGGAAATTTATGGTAGAACACTCTATTCTATGGCGCATAGGTGACAATTTATTTTTAAAAAATCTTTTGAAATCCTCATTTAAATATTGGGATTAGGACCTATTTCCAAAACTAGCCTTGTCTCAGTTTTGGCCTCCATCTTTATGCAAGTCAATTCCAAACGTTGTCTTTACCACTGCCAATTTTATATATTGTTTTAATGTATTATGATGGTTTTAACTATTTATTTCTAGAAAATATTAAGGTTTGGTTTCTTTTCACAGATAAGTAAGCATTTTAAGTGGAATGGTGAGTTAACCATGCTTAATAATTAATACTAGTTTTCTAGTCAAATGAAGCGTGGATTTTATTTAAAACAATATTCCATGTATGTTTAAGTGTATGGGCCTACTTAATAGCAGTGAGACCTTCAACTGCTGGGCATGAATTAATTGACCTAGAGGGATCTTGCATTTTTTTTTTTTCTTATTAAGAGTAACTTATCATGAAAAAAAATTTCTACGCACTTACATTTAGTGACATGCTTGAATTAATTATACATTTAATTGAAAATTATTAACTGTATAAAGAATATGGAATTAGCTATGAATGGTTAATCTATCTCTTTAATACAAAAGTATCTATTTTTAAAACCCAATATAAAACTTTTTAATGGGTCAAGATTAACAAATGAAGACTTTAAGAGAAAGTTGTTGACATGAATATGTGCAACCGATAATAAAATTACAACCATTTTTACCAAGAGTTGAAAAAGGCACCTCCCAGGCCAATCTCCAAAACCTTGTGGGGCTATGGGGCCCATCTTTGGGTGAGAGATGCCCCTTGAGAAATTACAAGAAAAATCCACTACTCCTTCTTCATCCATAGACACATCTCTGAAACTTCTCGGGTTATGGGGCTTGTCTTTGGTTAGGGGGCACCCCTTGATATCTCACTCAAAAAACTCCCTCCAAACCTTCTGGACATCTCCCTTCCCAGATACATCTTCAAAACCACAGGGGCTATTGGGCCAATCTTCGGGTGGGTTCCCCTTTAGATCTTGTCCAAAAACATTCCTCCAGCCCCCTTACTCCCAGACTTATCCATGTAGAAATTTCCCACTCCTTTACAGCCCCTCTTTTCCCCCCAGACACGTCTTTGGTTGGAAATTATCTGTCATTAAATTAATTGAATTTTTGTTTATCTCATAAATGTCGTATGGAAAAAAATTCTTTCCTGTGTGATAGCTTATTAAAAAATATTTACTAGAGTGATTGGACTCTTTTTGGAAAAGTTTTTTTTTATTCGTGGAATGATTGTTGAATTTGGGGAGTCTAGCAAAATAATGATGTGGCCTTAGACTCTCTATGGAAAGATTCTTTCTTTATTGTTTTGTTATTCATGTATTTCAGACAAAACATTTATTAAAGAAAATAATATTTTTCTTAACTAAGTATTGCACAGCTTGCGCTCTGGTTTGCTAGTATTTTTTATTTATTAGAAGCATTTTAAGTTTAATTTACTAACAAATAGATTAACTAAGAACATAACTTAAAACTCAATATTAATATATACACAACACTGAGTCCACAATCATTAATTCTTAAATTGGAAACACTAATCTCAAAAATGATATTTTTCAGTGGTACTGAAACTCCAACCCAGGAATATCAGCACTGAAACTTAAGGTGATGCTGATTAGAATAAGGTGTCTGACTAGTTTATTAACTTAAATATAGGTCTATATATGGGGAATAATGCTTAATTTATTTATAATAGACCTGTTTCTTAAATTAACTTACTATTGAAAAAATAATCTTAGTAATCAATGACACACAATTAATTTAATGTATATATTAGGATCTTTGTAGTTTAAATTTAAATAACTTAAAATAAAGTTTGTTGAGGGCTACCTTTCGTAAAACATTTTAATTTGATCTTAATTGTATATTCCTATTGATAATAACTAAACAAGTCTTTGTAGCCTAATGAAGCTACATCAAACCTAAACTTAAACCAAATCAACTACCCGCACCAGTAGCCGTGAAAATTAACGCACTATTCTCGCATTGTACTCAACCACTGTTTTAGGGAGGTCAATGTTTGAATATCGCTAGTGTGGACTGAGGGTGATTTTCCTATTCTCCTAAGCTAAAGTAGGACCACTATCGCGCCATCCTTGCCCAATTAGATTAAGATGTTAATAGCTAGTGTGCTAAACATAGCGATAAAAAAGCTAGATTGGTTTATAACCATGATATATCTTCAAGAAAGACATACTATTACAACTCCATAATAAGTATAATTTGGGTCACTGAGTAAGCTTGCAAAATAATGCTAAATTGAGAAACTATAAATATGCCCCAAATAATCACAATAAATACAGAAAAATAAATCAATTATACACAAATTAATTTTCTTAGTTCTTAAATAACCACCTAAAAATAAAGAGTTACTCAAAATTGAATAACCCTTGAACCAGATATTATAAGTCATAGTAATAAGCTTTCATAGATTAATGATATTTGAATATTATTCCAAGTTTAAGTGAAATACCATGCAAATGAATTAGTTTGATTTTTTCTGAAAAAGTCTAACAGTAATATCAACTTTCCTTAAGTTGGTTAAATCTAACTAAGGTAAACGCACCAGTATTCGTCATTTTAAGGTGAATTTCACAAACAAATGATTGTGTACATCAACCTAAATCATTAAGTATAAATACAAAATATTCTGTATATGACTTTTAACATTTATTAAGATAGGACATCTTGGATAATCGATATCAAACCGGCTGTTTTGGAAATAGAAAAGATTTTAAAGGTGAATTTTTTGCGCTAGTAAACGTTTACATAAATACTGCTCTGCTCCAATGTCCATCAGAATATTTGCTCTAGTCGTCGTCACTCGTCAAATGCATAAAATTTTGTAACCATTGTATAAGTTATATGGATTTAAGTGAATTTGATAGTTTTAACACCTTTTTACTTACTATATACTTTATTTGTATACAAGAGAATTATCAGAATTATATATTTTAAAAAAAACTTTCACGTATTCCACACACTCCAAATATTTATTTTGTGTATCACTTGTTTTATTTATTAGTCTCCAATGACCATTACAAAAATATGGGAGAGATGAATATTAATACAATAAAAATTGATGGTAATAATAAAAATGAATACAAATAACTTACATAATAATCCAAAAATATACTAAATGTATAATCAATTCACCCGCCTCGGTGGCATAGTTGGCTAATGCGCTAGTCGTGTTGAGCTCGACCGACGAGGACGAGGAGATCGAGGTTCGAATCTCGGTCGGGTGAATTGGGAGTGGTTTTTCCTAAATGGTTTTCCACTCTCCCTCCACGCAAATGTGGTGACCTGGTGGTCTAGGGGTAAGGTGTCAGACTTCTGTGCTGAGGGTCTGGGGTTCAATCCTCGGTCCCGGCACAGATTTACCTGATTGCCAAACCCTCCCTTCACCTCTGACAAGATGTGTATTAATCACAACTTTGAATGTGAGGAATACCAGGTCTCTACCGTGGTTCGGATTCCACGTTAAACTGTAGGTCCTCCATTTCATCTCACAATCACCCTACCATTGCACATTAGCGTATAACCCAAACGGGTAGTAAGACACAGTGATAATAATAATAATAATAATAATCCACGCAAATGCGGGTTCAACCTTCCAATTCCTAATCCATTAGCGTAATTAGTACTTAAGCGTATAACCCGAACGGGTAGTAAGACGCAGTGCTAAATATTATTATTATTATTACAATCAATTCAAAAAAATTGTTACACTCAAATTACAAAACAACAAAGTAAGAAAATAAACAGCCTTAGAAAAAAAAATTTATTACTACAGTAAACTTCAAGACAACAAATTCAGAAAAAAAAAGTAGGCTTATAAAAGAAAAGAAAAAACTTTAACACACTAAAATATCCAAGACAAATTAATAAAATTAACAAGCAATGGTATTATGTACATTATCATATACATGAGACTGTTTTTAGGAAATAAAAAATTAACACACAAATCTAAGAAACTGAAAACTGGGCCTATGCAAGTTGAAAATCACATTTGATAAACAACAAAAGGACCATTGAAAATATATTGTACTCTTGCACCGTGTGAGTTTATGATAGGAGTTGGCAAAATGCCCACTATTTGGGCTCTATTTACATATCAAATATCATCATCATTAGGAATAAGGATCTTTTTAGAACTGTCTTAAGCCCTCAATCCTATAACTTTAAATTCTTGCTCCTCTACTAAATGAATGATGCAAACATAGCAATACTCTGTGGCTGACCTCTTTCCTCCAGTAAACGTCACGAGTGCAAAAGAGCCTGGTCGAACATTTGCTTCACTCAGGTTTTCGCGTTCTATCACAATTCTTCCTTTTCGTGTGGCTCACTCAATTGATCTGATGATTCTAGAGAAGGAGTGGCCATAGCGTGGCTCGCGTCCACCCGTCATGTGGTTCTTTTCACATTGCAAAGTAATAAGTAATTTTAAAATAAAGTTGAAAGCTTTCCTTAAACACAATTTTGTCATTATTAGTACCTAATACAAAACATATTTTTCAGCAAACTTAGTAAGTGAAAAATACCCAAAACATACCTTATTATTCGGTTGAACGTATGTTTTTTTTTAATTGTTGTCATATTTTGTTGCTTCGAATGTGATAACAAACCTGGCATAGCGATAAAAGACAAAAGCAGGCTAAATAAAATTAATGACTACATGGTAAAATAATTTTTATTTGACACACGCTCGATTGTTAACAAAATAAACACATTTTAGTTTGTAAAATTAAAACAATATGGATGTTAGGCTTTGTTTTCAAATTAGACACGTTATAAAAAACAATATTCTATCCTTTTAAATTACTCATCGAGGACTTTCTAGCGTCCATCTTAGCAGTAAGCTACTTAAAATTAAGTTGATGATCTGTTAAAGCAGTTTGAACTGGTGCATTCAAATGATGGTCTGTCAAAACTGATCTATATTTGGATTTAATAAATTTAAGTGTAGAGTTTAATGCTTCACAATCTGGTTAAACCAAGTATGTAAATAAGTCTCTTAGCACATTCCTTTACTTTGGGATATTTTTGTTCCAGGATATACTTCCAAAATTCAGTATTCAAACAACACTTTGTTTTGCTTATTTTAAGTCCTTCATCCTCTTGAAGTTCCAGTAGCTCCAGTTCTACAGCTGCTAAGTCCACCACAGATGGGTTGGAAATAGGACAACCACTCTTCGTTAGGTCAGCAAGAAAACGTCATTGACGAGTTCATCTACAAAGGCTTTGAATCTCCCATGTGTTTTTGCACCTGAACAAATGTATTTGACATTATTTTTAGGACTACTAAAATAACATATTAAAATTTAAGATACTTGGCTGCTAGATGTTCCCTATGAATAATACAATTTACAGGAAGGAAATCAGGATATGATTCACTAGTCTCTAAGAGTCCCATGAGCCCTTTTGTTTTGTCTTTCATAGCTGGAGCACCATCAAATGCAATACTGACAATCTTTCCACTTGGAATGGAAGCTTTTTTTAAGTGTGTCATTGAGAGATTTTTTTATGTTCATGTTGTGTGATACAATGCAGACAAATATAGTTAATTGTGGTTTGTCCTGAAAATTTGTAGATTCATCCATATCAAGATTCAATTCAACGCAGTTCATCAAATTATCTTTTAAGTTATTTACAATATCAGCATTGATAGCAGAAATTCTCCTTTCAATTATGTGCCTGCATACAGACATTTATTTGTTTACTCATTTTGTGCAGTTTTTTTGTTATAAGGATCTATACTTGAAAATATTTATGCAATATGTTTATCGACAATTTCTCCTGCAATATTAAATATTAAAATAAACACGGCCTCAGTTATTAAATTTGCCTCCTTAAGACATCATATTACTTAGATCGTGAAGTTTTTCCAATAAAATAAAACTTTAGTCCGCCTTGAAATGGAAACAACAAAAAATTATTTGCCGAAACTATTGTGATGTGTGTCAAAATGGTGCTTAAGATTACTGGCCTTGAACTGTGCCACTGTTATTTGACATGATTCATGCATTGACTTACCTTGTCTTAATATTTACATTTTTTAGATGACATTACTTAACTTGCAAAAAAACAAACATTCACAAACAAAATGTCAACTGTACTTATATGCAGCAACAGGCTGAGTGGATGGAAGTGGGCTAGGGCCTTAAATATGAGTAGGAACACCGAACGGCGCCTGTGTGTAACTGTAGTTGGTGATGCGGACACAATATTGAACAGTGGTGCAGCTCTTCACAATCTTACCTCAACTTTTGTGGGTCTAAAAGCCCATGTAGTTTGCCACCCCTGTTCTAGAGGAACCATATCTTCTTCTGAAGAAGATTCATTATCTTGTACACATCTTGTGTCTAAGTTAACCTTAGCTTTTCTCTTTCAACCTCCTTCCTATTCCTTTAGGCAGCCCTCACATCCTTTTTCTGTTGAAGCTCCTTGTTAGCCATATCTTTACGTGAGAAATATTCTTGCCATGCTTTTGAGCTAGTTACTGTGGGAACCTTTTATCTCAGAGCTTTCTTGAATATCTTTGGTTTCCGAGGACCAGGCCAAAACAAAGCCCTCCTGATAGGATATGGGATTATTTATACCTGATTATGTGTAATTGAAGGGCAAGCTAAAATTAGAGGATAGTCACTGGTAGCATATGGGCCTATAGATAATGAAAGGCCAGGTACAGGATTAGGTGTCGAAGACATATCAGGTGAAATTGAAAAACGATTACCGGTAGGATATGAGCCTGCAGACGTTTAAGTGGTAGGAATGGGGGCAAGCATAGTGATAAGTGTATCCTCTATAATCATATCAAGAGCTGATTAGGTGGAGATCTTAAATTATGTGGCGCAATTTGGGAATTTACACTGGCGTTAGACTGTGTGTTCTCTGAATATTTAATGAACTTCCAAAATTGGAATAGTGATGTATCTGTTGTGTCTACTTCAAACGTCCCCAGGAGCTACAAACTGGTTTAGTTTGTCCTTTCATAAAAATGTCTCCAGCTTTAGGAATGTCAGAAGAATTTTGTTGCAGTTCGGGCTGGGATGTAGAAGGCATGGTGAAAGCCTTTGGCATAAATTTGTTTGTATCAATGGCTGAAGGATCCCAAGAATGGATGCCAAATTTGTGAAAGGTACGCTGCAAATTTTCGGGATAGGCAGATTTGTCAATTGTTTTCAGCAATTTTTCGAAATCTTTTTTCTTCAGACTTGAGTGTTTTCCGTTCGCCACCTGTTGAATTCGTCATTCATTAACAGCCTTCTTCCACTCATTATTTAATGGCTCGAAGTCCCCAATGTTCATGGGTTGTAGGATGTGTGTTTCATTACTCATTAGTCAACAATGTCATCACCAAAGCAATACCATGTTCTTTACCAAATTTCCTAGTATGCATGGTGAGATGTGACGTATGTCCATCAATGAAAAGTAAAACAAGAAGTTGTATGTTTTTGTAAATCCACCATGGATGAAATATATCGATTACAAATTCAAAAAACACTTCCCCAGTCATCCATCCATTTGGGGATTTCCCAATACCCCAATACATGGGCATTGCTGTGACGATGTCATGAGCGAGGCGTTAATACTTGAAACATACACGGGGTGGACAAAGGCTTTCATAAGCATTTCCGGTAACTAAAACCATTAGGCACTCCTTTTCAAAAGTATTTACTTCCCGGTAAATATGTTTGTCACCTTTCTTGGTGATTACATTGTGGCCTTTGGAATTCAGAAAATAAGCTGTTTCATCTCTATTAAACATCCACCTTGGGTCCAGTAGAATATCTTTCAAATTATTTTCCATTACATACTTTTCAACTTCTGTGAACCAATATGTTATTTGTTCCTGTTTTATTGCAGCCGAATTACAGTTAAATTCTGGACAGTTCTTAATGTTGGGAATGGGTTCCTCTTCAAACAAAGAGTCGCACCATTTTCTTCCTGGTTGTCTGTCCTCCTTTAAAGGGAAAGTCCCGCTTCAAATTCTTTGTCAGGTATTGTTCACTATTTTGTATATCTTCTCCTGTAACAGGAAAACCTGCTTTACAAAGAGAGATTGCAAACACACCCAACACACTCCCTTCTTCCTTAGTTAGCCAAGCGTCTGGAACAATTTTTCTCCCAACTGGTGTTTCTGAGAACACTGTTCTTATCCGCAGCCTTCTTAATGCTCATACCCATCTTGCAAAGCCACTTCTATCGTGGACTCTTCATAATTAGATTATTTACCTTTTATTATTTTACCTAAAATTAAAAACCATAATGGCAGCATATTTACAGGTGCAGCGATCAAAAATGTAGGCTTAGATCATTAATAATATATTTTTACAATGCATGGACATACATAAATTCACTTCAAAGGAACCTCTAAAAAACAACCGTATGTAAACATTTTGATCGTTATATAAAAATACATGTCATGGACTTAATTTCAGGCTCGACAAAAATAAAAACATTTTGGAGGTAGATTTTACTTAATGTACCAGTATTCATCATATGTATATACCAGAAATCTTCAGCAGTGATTACTATTGAACACTATTATCATAAGTTAATTTTATCAACAATATAACTTTATTATTATATTAGAGTTCTTTAAATCACCATTATATAAACCGGTTTTTGAAATGTGAAATGTACAGGTGATCGTCGAAGGTGAAGAACACCGGCAAAGTACGACTTTACCTTATCCAGTGTTCATCACCCACGCTATCTTTTCCCACCAAACAATATTTCTGGGAAATTATACTTCAAATATGTAATTTAATACCATATTTCTTTGTATCTCAGACAGTAACCCTGATTGAAAAAAAAAATTTGAATGTTTTAAATTAATTTATTACACTTACCTTCTTAGCAATTCCAAATATCAATCTGCAGTGAAGATGTGATGGCTTCAACATCCACTTGTCTGTGATAAAGTTTTCACCTAAATGTGCCTAGTTCCGAAAACAACCAATCTGTTACTTACCACAGTGTTTACCAAACCTACCGCAATGGCGCAGTGTTGATAAATCGCTTATTCCTCTTATTATCGATATTTTGGTGTGAAAGTGATGACTATTGGTTCAGTGAGAGAGAACTGGTGTATTTACCTTAGGCCCTATAGAAAATAACTACACCATACCTGTATTTTCAAGTCAACGCTCAACAGAAGTTATTAAATCATTATAAGTTATGATAGTGACATCGTTGATGTTTATTTTAATCATTTAAATATTGCTAATTTAGAGGTTTAAAAAAGTCTTGTGAACTAAATACATTACTCCCCTAGACTATTAGAAATATTTTCATCCACATATTGGTATTAGCTTTTTAATCAAACGATGACTGAAATAGAAAATCACCCAAAGCCTTATGCAGGCAGACATATCCACCCAAGGCTGAGTAGATCCTCCCACCGTTCAATATTGTCACAACCGCACCTTGGCTTGTAGCCTTGAGTAAGATATTTTCCTAGTCTATATCGATAGTTTGAACCCAAGAACAGCAGGCTGTGAGGCAAACCGTTTACCCCAAGACCACCAAGGTAGGCCCTACTGTTAATAAAATGGAGCAGCAAGAAAGTTCAATTTTTGTTAGCTACATGTCTTAATATCTGTTCAAGTTATAAGCCAATTTATCAATTATACTAATGTGTTAGAGATTAGTAAGGCTGAATTTAGAGGAATTGTAACTATATTTGTGTGTAGGGAAAGTGATAAGTCATTTAGAAAAAAACCACCCCCAGCACAACTGGCCAGAATCGAACCTCGATCTCCCCATTTTCGACAGATGTGAGAGTAATGCCTTAGACCATGCAGTCCCCGAAGCGGGTAAGTTCAATGTTAAATCACTTTCCTGGCAGAGGCATAACATGATAAAGAGATATAAATATCTGGACCTAGACCAAAAGGATATTGAAAAGTTAAAAAACACATTTTGATTCACTTACCCAGAAAATTTATTTAGCACCGCGTCTTAGTACCCGTTCGGGTTATACGCTTAAGTGCCAGCCCCTAGTTACATTAATGGATTATGAATTGGGAATGTTGAATTTAGAGGAAGTGAAGCCATATTTGCATGGAGGGAGAGTGGAAAACCATTTAGGAAAAACCACCCCCAGTCCACCCAACCAAGATTCAAACCTCAATCTCCCCGACCTCGTCAGTCTAGCTTAGAATGAAACTAGCGCGTTAGCCAACTACACAACTGAGTTGGGTTGAGGTAAAATGTTAAAAAAAGTTACATTATGCTTCATTAGCCTACTACATAAATCTTACATAATGTTAAGAGACACAGATGAACATGAGGTACAGCCACAGGTGACCCTTGACATCTGTGAAGCGCAACAAGACCTGACTTAGTGATCTAAAAATCTTTTATTCATAATGTAGACAGGTGTGAATTTTTTAAAGACATTTTTAAGTGTATTACAAACTATAACCTGCTACAGCGGCCGCATTGTCCAAGGTGTCACTCTCATGTTAGACTAGACTAGTGATGGACATAGTTGAATGATTTTAAGAATCAAATAATCATTTGATTCTTTGAAAGAAAATTGGGGCAGTAAAAATAATCATTCGAATGATTGTGAGTAGTAGTAAAGAATCGGTAATAATCAGATGTTAGCTAGCTATCACAACTTCTAATTAAAAGTAGCTAGCCTACTAGTTGCAGGTTTTACTTTGTGCTACTATCCTCTTCAGCCTGCTGTTGGATCTCCCAACACGCATTCCTTTGCAGTTGCAGCTTATCAACACTTTTCTATTACTGTATTTAGTTCCTTGTGTCGTTGTCAAAGACCAAAGTACAGCCACAACCAAATACTATACAGTTAACGCATTAATCATGTTATACCTCATCATCAATAGAAATACTTTTGCGTACAATTAATAATAAAATAAAGAACAAACGTTTCCCTTTGTTTAAAAGAGTATAAATAATTGACCCTCTAATATATCCAATACATTAAAAAAATAAGCTTACAATACTATTTATATATCCGGTAGGTGATCAAGTACTTTCGATTTGAATATCTGAACCAATTATATGCCTCCTGAAAGCTTCACTTAGTATCAAACACACAATTACTACTCAACAAACGACGACGTAAGTTTAATGTACATGATATTTTGTGTTATAAGAATGTAAAATTATTTCAATGAATAAAATTATAATACGATCTGAACATTACAGCTGGGCAATATTTTATTAAATTCATAGAAAAAAACTTTCCTATTTAATAAATTTAAGTCAGTTGATGTTTAAAAAAATCATCTCTCAACCCATTCGGGCTATTTGTGTTTAGTGTGTTTAGTTAATTAGGCAGGTAAAATTTAAAGGAAACGAAAAAGAACAATCTATGTAGTACAAATTATAATGTAACAAAATAATCAAATCATTTTGTAATTTTCGTTCGAATTATTTTTGGCTGATATTTGGTTGTAAACTGTAAAACCACTTAAACTTTGTATTAAATTAACCTTAAAATCATTCGAAAGCGTAAGGTCGATTATTGTTTAGCAATGGGGACTATTTATTGAAAATGAACCTAATATAAATGAGGACCTGTATAGAAATAGCCTGGGAACATGAATAATCATAAGGTCGATTTTCCTCAGCACTTCTGGCAAGGGAGTGGTAGAAGAATGAATTGACCAGATCGCGTCAAGTCAGCTACTGTTTTAATTCAAATGTCTTTTTCATTTGAATGATTTTTTTAATTTGAATGACTATGAAAGAATCGAATGAATCGATTTTATTCATCCGATTCTGCCCATCAGTAGACTGAACAGGGAAATCGGGGTTTTAATCACAGTCGGGTGTAATGGGGTGGATTTTTTTTCAAAATGATTTCCCACTCTAATTTTTTTCTTTACTAAGCCTACCTATAATAAACTTATTTTTTACTATTTAATCACTAACAAGCAAAAAATAATTAACATCAAATATCCTATTTCAGTCTAGAAAAGCCAAAATGTAGGTAAAGACATAGGCCTAAAAAGAGGACTAATACATTTCATTCCACAACTTGCCTTATCCAACTGGTATTGTTCCAAAAGTTGCCAAGTCCAGTAGGTAATTTCCTTCCAAAAGTGACCAGAGACAAATTTAAAATGTAAACAAATATTAGACAAATTATAAGAGATTTTTGTATGAGATAAATTGTTTAACTAAGATTTTAAAATTAAATAAAAATGTTAAACCATCCGTTGCCAGGTAACAGTAAACAGTTAATACTGAACAATTACAAAAGTTGAAAGTCAAATTTTGGAACTACGGGTATAAGACTCATTATTACTTAATTACTTGCTCTGTGGCATTAGAAACTCGTAAGTTCACTGCAGCACAAAAGTACACCATCTGTCCCTATCTTGATAACTCATGTATTGTAATATTATTATTTTGCACTGTGTCTTACTACCTATTCGGGTTATACGCTTAAGTACTAATTATACTAATGGATTAGGAATTAGGAGGGTTGAATTTAGAGGAAGTTAACCCGCATTTGCGTGGAGGGAGAGCGGAAAACCATTTAGGAAAACCCACCCCCAGTTCACCCGACAGAGATTCGAACTTCAATCTCCCCGTCCTCGGTGGTCTGGCTCAACACGACTGGCGCGTTAGCCAACTACGCTACCGAGGGTATGTATTGTAATAAAACAGAGTGATTTCTGTATGTGATATTCGGTATTATTTCTGGAAAACACATTTAAATTCATGAGCATATGTTACCTTAATGGAAACAGTATATAAAGTTGCCAATCCACAATAGGGGCCTATTTCATTTGTACATTTTTTATTCTGTGATGTTTTACTAGCGTATTTCTTTAGACCAAATTTAAATATGTTCAGTACCATTAGTCGTATTAAATTATATTAGTAAACTATCTAACTTATGGCACAATTACTAAATCCAAAATCGAAATAAATTTAATACATTCATTTAGCTTCCAGAAGTCCGCCACATCCACAATAACCTAACCGTTTTTAGCCAACATTAGAAAAAAAATTGAACCAAGCGAAAATTTAGTTCCAAAACTTCAAATAGATGGCAGTATAAGAGAAAAATAGTTTTAAAAAAATTCCATAGGGAGCACTAGAGTACAAAATTAGTTTAAAAACATCTCATAGAATGCGCTAGGATAAGAGGAAAAAATTATAAACTAAGAATCTGCGGAGTCAGCAGAGAAGATTTTCTAAATGTATACAATGACCATACATATAATAAGTGTGAATCCTGAGTTGAATCTGGATCTGCCTTATTTTTTAAATAAATAAATGAGTTTAAAATTAGATTTTACTCTTCCAAAGTACCACCATGTTTAAGGTGCCACAGTTTCTATATTTGAGTCTGCGGAATAAGCACACATGGTGGGAATCATAGTTTTATATTTCTACAATGACCCTACATAAGTGTGGAACTCTAATCTTCCGTTATTTTCGAATTATATCTATTTAAAGTTAAATTTTTCTCTTCCACAGTACCGCCATGTTTAAGGCGCCACAGTTTCTATATTTGAATCTGCGGAATGAGCACACATGGTGGGAATTATAGTT